>CAJNIZ010004023.1:9895-22334 GCA_905231905.1 Symbiodinium pilosum
TAGGGTTTAGGGCTTAGGAATTTTTACTACCCATATGAGCTATAGTCTGAGCTCCTTAAAGGGGGTTATGTAGGGGATTATATAGGGGAGTGCTATAGGTGTTATTAGGGGGGATACTAGTGGCTTAGACTATAGCGCACATAGGGTTCTTTTAAAGGAGTTATGGAGACATGTAAGGCTTAGGGTAGTTCTAACCTATTGGTAACTGGTACTTTAAGCCCAGTAGGCCTGTATTAGGGGATGCAGGGGCCTTATCCTTGGGTTATACGTACAATTATATTTGGGCTATAATTATCCTAAACCCTAAACAAGTTGGATGATAATTACGTACCCTAAACCTCGAAGATCGGCCAAGGGGGGATTGAAACCCTAAACCCTAAACCTTACACCCTAATACTTAAACCCTAAACCCTAGACCCTAAACTCTAAACCCTTAACCCTAAACCCTAAAAACCCTAGACCCTAAACCCTAAACCCTAAACCTAGGGTCTAGGTTTGACTATGAAATTTGTTGGCGTTCCGATTTAGATGGTGGAGGCTTTAGGATTTAGGGTTTAGGGTTCAGGGTTTAGGGTTTAGGGTTTAGGGTTTAGAGTTTAGGGTTTAGGGTTTAGGGTGTTCCGATTTAGAGGGTGGAGGCTTTAGGATTTGGGGGTCCGCAATGTGCAGTTGAAGTGGGGGAAGAGGATTCTCATGCAAAGGTATGCCCAGGAATTTTCGTACTGTATGGGGCAAACACGGAAGGGTAGACCCTAGGCCCTAACCTAGGATTTGGGAGAAAGTGAGTTCCCAAAAGGACACACACAGCTGTGACGCTTGCGCTCGCGCATCCCGCCGGTCTTGGTTATGAAGCCCTATACTACACCCCCTCTTACTCCCGCTCCCCCGAACTAGACCGCAGGTAAGGCTTCAGGGTTAGAGTCCCCCCTTAAGTAGACAGAATTTGGGGTTTGTGGGGACCTTACTATTATGGGCTTTAGCGTGCAATTATTCTGCGAAGCGGTAGTAAGGGGAGATATAGTATGGGGCTTCATAGCTTAGGGGGCCCAAGCCTGAAGGGTTTGGGCACCCAAAGCATGTGTACTCCACTCGGGGTTTGGTCCAAGGTCTCATGAAGTAGGAGTTTGCTATAGGGATTCGGGATGGCTTAGGGTTTACTATAGGAGGCTTTGGGGTGTAGGGTTTAGGGTGTGGTTAGTGAGAGCAGGATCCTTTAGGAAGATTGGATGTACATGTGAATACATATACATATTTTTTGAACTTGTATGCAGACATACATTTGCAAATATTTTTGTGTGTTATTTGGATTTTTTCTCGGGAAGGCGGAACCCTTAAAACAACATGTCACGATTAGTGTTAGAATAGGGATACTTGCGTGCCCCATGGAGAGTCTTTTCTGCTTTTGTGGTTAAAGTAGTGGGAATAGCATCTAGCTCACCTACAACACCTTTCGTTGGAAATTGGATGGGTCTGCTTCCTTCGCAATGTTACACGCGATTACATCATAATCATAATCCTGTAGCCTAAACCCTAACCTGCACCTTTAGAATTTATGGGTTCTACCGGATATATACTTCTTCGTAATTAATTCAAAAGCGTAGTTTGTTTTGCGTGGAGTACAGGTAGACCCTCAACCTAAATCCAAAGCCCTAAACCCTAAACTCTAAATCCTAAGCCCTAAATCCTAAACCCTAAATCCTAAGCCCTAAATCCTAAACCCTAAATCCTAAATCCACAGCCCTAAACCCTAAACTCAAAACCCTACAACCGCGCTTTGGCTTCGTGCTACGGGTCAAAAGAGGCGATGCCAAAAAAACACCGCGGAGGATATAACCCCAATATTAACTTCAACCCCAAACCCTAAGGTACCCCTAATTTTGGGTATGCCCCAATATAAGCCTAATACAACCCTATTTTTTCGAGCCCTAAACCCTAAACCTTAAACCCTAAACCTTAAACCCTAAACCCTAAACCCTAAACCTTAAACCCTAAACCCTAAACCCTACATTTTTTCGAGTAAGACCAACCCTCGGACCTTTTTTAAGCCGCCCCAGGGGCCAGGGACGTGCAGTTTCAGGGCGGCTTCCCTTGTAAAAGGGCGTTGATGGGAATCCCAAAACAGGGAGCCGCAAGAACAAAGTGGGAATATAATTAGGGTGTAGGCTTTAGGGTCTAGGGTTTAGGATTTAGGGTTTAGGGTTTAGGGCTTCGGGTGTAGGGTATAGGCTTTAGGGCTCAGGGTTCTGGGTTCAGGTTGTAGGGTTTAGGGTTGTGGGTTTACGGGTTTAAGGACCCTGGTAGGTATATCCCTTGAACTTGGTAGGGAAACATTGGTTTGGACTGAAGGGTTTACGGTTGAGGTGTTCAGGCTTTGGGTATGAAAGTGTAGAGTTCAGGATTTTGAGTTTAGGGCCCTAAACCCTAAACCCTAAACCCTAAACTTCGGAGTTGGGAGTTTAGAGTTGCGTGTTCAGGGTAAGGACGGGCGTTTATGGGCTTTACAGGGAATAGGTAGGGGTCTATAATGGGATTACAAGGTCTCCATAGGGAAAGCTATGTACGGATACATAGGGCGGTTTGTACATATACATCAATAGGGAAAAGTTGGCAAACAAAATTGCAATGACTGCATATTCAGGGGTTGGGGCCAATATTATATTCAACAATAAGGGCGAACCAAATGAGAAACACGTGCAATGAAATGCAAGCTAGGTGTATATAGGGGTTCATAGAATCAGGATGTAGAGCAGCTAAGTTAGAGAAGACCCAAACTGTAACCAAATAATGCCCTGTATTCTCTCATGACGACAATGATGGATAGCAGTTTAGAGGAAATGCTTCGTGAAATGTACTTACCTAGCCATTGAAGGAAGCCATTTGAGGGACTTGAGTTAACTTGGGTGTAGGGTAGAGGGTATCAGGTTGAGGGTTTAGGATAGGAATTCAGGGTTGGGATTTGGGGTATAGGATTTCCGGTTCAGGCTTAGATTTTAGGGCTTAGGGCTATGGGATTATGCAGGGGTAATAGAGCCCGGCGTTTGCGGGTCCAATGATCCTTGTGCGGGGCTTAAGTTTTGGAAGGGTATGTGTGTGTGGCCAACGTTTTCTGATTCTCTCCCTAAAAATACCCCTCCGGCCCCTGCCCCATGATAAAGACACCGAAAACCATACAATTCATAAATTAGGGTGAATATTTCTTATAGGGCGGTAGGGTGTATGGCTGTTTTCATTATGCGCACTATCATTCTACAACGGGGTTTCCCAGCTGGGCGTTGTGTGGAAGCAAGTGTAGCTTTGGTGTATCCCTCGTATAGTGCCAGTGTAGGAGTTATGATAGCCCTTTGGTAAAGACCCCCGTAGGATCAGTTGGGTCAGCTACTGCAAGGAGAGTGACGGAAGATTTGGAGCTCCTAAACCCTAAACCCTAAACAGTTGGATTGTTGCAGTGCAAACGGGTAAGAGGGACGGCTTACCAGGGAAATCTAACAGCCTAAACCCAGTACAGTTTAGGGTCTAGGGTTTGTCATTATGAGCACCCCCTTAACCGGGCTTCTACAGGATGTAAAGAGCTTAGGTGTTACGGCAACAGGCCTCAGATTGATATGAGTAGTTATTCAGGCCCCTACTGTATGTACCGAGATGCTTTTGTCACACGCGCGCTACCTCTGCCCCTTCAAAAGAATGTGCTGGGTACCCAGAAAGCCCCTTATCCCTTAACTAGGGAATATATCTTAAATCATATTAGGAATCCTCGTATCATTTAGGGCATATTCCAGACTTAAGGAATATTGGGCTTTCTGGGTATGGCCTATGAGGATCAGGCCTCAGAAAAGTTGGCTCGTCTCTCATACCAGTGCGGGCTTAGGGCTTAGGGCTTAGGGCTTAGGGTTTTGGGTTTAGGGTTTAAGGGTTTAAGGTTTAAGGGTTTAGGGTTTAGGGTAATTCCCTATTAGGACCCAAATAAGGGAGCACATCCTGGTACTCTCATCCACGGCGACCATCCGTCAGTGTCGAAAGAAACCTCAACCTCAGGACATGGGAATCCGAACCACCACATTTCCGGCCTCTGGGGCGGAAGGATGCGGGCAGCACTATTTTTTCCTCAAGAGTTTAGGGATTTGATCGCTTCGCTCGAGTTGATCGCTTGTTTAGGGTTTAAGGTTTATAGGGATCTTGGTATTCCTCAGGGTCCAAGAATTCCAGAACTGATTTGTAATGACAAGTCTTGTACTCCCCTCCCCGACAAGCCCTAAAAAGACAATAGAGTACCACCACATGCGCAGGGAAATATGCATCATAACAACTTGTGTGGGGGATAGTTATTGGGGTGAGGTGCAGGTTTTGGGAAAGTGTATGGCTTAGGGTTAGGGCTGTTAGTTTAAGTATTGCTATTGAGTACTTGGACCCTAAGGGCTTCCAGTTGCCAGATAAGCGTATCGACATCACGGAACCCACCTTGGAAGGCTAGGTCCTCTTGCTTAGTGGCAGACCCTACATCCTACAGTAAGACCTAAACCCTATGACCTTACGGCTTTGTGTTGCAAAGAGTTTGCCTGGAGTGTGAAACCCTAAACCCGTAAACCCGAATTTTGCGGTGCAGGCTTAGCAAGGCACATCGCCCCATAAGTACAAAGAGTCGATCATGAGTTCTAGGATTTAGTTCCATGGTGCGGGGCTTAGTTTAGTCATCAGGTTTGGAGACTAGGTTTAAGTACTGACTGGTCGTAAGAAAAAGCTTTTTGGGCTTTATTCATGTGATTTTGCTTTATTCATATGGTTGCCACAGCCCTACGGGTCCAAGTATTCAAAGAGCATCTACTTCCCCAAAATCTGCTCCATTGTTTGTTGCTTGGAGCTTTACCTTACATATTTCGCTTGAGCCCTATATATCCCTTTCCATGCCTAAATGCCCCTACATAGGCCTTTTTAAGGGAGCGAATATCACTTGCACCCCTGGCGTAACTGTTGTTACTCAATTACTGTCGTTTTTGGGAGTTCTCACCCCATCAAGCTCAGCAGTGCTGGATACCTGCCTAAATATAAGCCGCTTACCTGTACACATAACCCACTGACGAGCTCCACGAGAGATCCTAGCATTTGGGTATTTGGACCCTCTGGGGTTTACTAGAGCATCATGACAAACGATCTCTCTCAGAAGATGCATAGGCTCGGCATTGTGCAGCTTGCATCCTTTCCCACGCTTTTGCCAATGATTCATTTGGGAGATGTCTCAAAATTCGGTCCACCTTTCTTGGGCTCAATATCTTCAAGACCTCTTCAGATATGGCCATTTGGGCATATCTGTTCGTTCAACCAGTATTTGGACCCAAGCTCTTTCGAGAGGGGGTTTTCAGTGAACCCCAAACTTTGAGACATTGCCATTTCTCGGCAAGCCAGACTCAAATGCACCGGGATCCATTCTGATTGTGCCCTGTTCTTCGGAAGGATTTACGTGACATGCTCTGGGCTCTAGTGCTCAAGCATCCGAAATTCAGACTACATAAGTTCCTACATTAGTCATACGAATTTTTGATCAGACCTTAAGCCTTAAGCCATCCTAAACCCTAAACCTTAAACTCTAAACCCTAAAGCAGCTGACCCAAAAAGAAGATTGGATGGCACTGCTTCTAGACCTTTAGCCCCCCCGGAGCTCGAAGCGAAATTGGGGTTTAGGGTTCAGGGATTAGGGTTTAGGGTTTAGGTTTTACGGATTAGGGTTTTGGGTTTAGGGATTAGAGTTTAGGGTTTACGGATTAGGGTTTAGGGATTAGGGTTTAGGGGTGTAGGGTTGAGAGTTTAGATCTAAAGCCTGAGCCCTAAACCTTAAACTTTAGCCCTTAACAACCCCCAAAACCCTTAACCTAAACAACTAAAACACCCAAATCCTCAACCGTCTGTGGACATGACCTGTCAACCCCATGCTCGCAAACAGACCAGCAGCAGACTGTAGAAGCTGGAAAAAAATTGGGGATATATGGTTTAGGGTTTAGGGTTGCAAGTTAGGGACAATTCAAGGGTACCATTCAAAGGGGTTATAGGCTAAGTTATAGGGGTTGTATGGGGTCCTATTATAAGGGTATATAGGTTTGAGGGGTTAGGGTATGGCGGGCTCTGAAATTTAGGGGTACCTGTCTGGGGGTCATTATGAAAAGAAGCACAGTATTTGGGGGTCTATATCGGGGTCCTCTATTTCTGAAGACCACCATATTGGGGAAGGGCAAAAATGAACATGAAAACTACCATTCCGGGCTTGGGACTCAGGGTCTGGGAATAAAAAACCCTTCTATTCCCTGTAGGGTCCACGTGCTCAATGGTCATGTACTTCCCCAACAGCCGCACTACGACTAGTCCCAGATCTCAAGTTCAAGTACTCAATTATTGGGTACTTGGACCCCTGCATTTCCTTAACCCTAAACCCTAACTCAAACCCTAAACCCTATATAGAGTTTGAGAAAACCCTGCCCTGACACCATGTACAAATCACGCTTGTGTCGTATTGCATTACATGCCGGTGCTTCTGATGTGGCTGGCCGTACATAGGCCCTCGGCAGGAAAAGCAAACGCGCCGCATGCTCATACATGAGGATGCAATTTCTTGCCGGTAGTACCAAAATCCAAACAAACCCTGAACCCTAAACCCTAAACCCTAATACACCCTAAACCCTAAACCGAACTGTGTTTTCCTACCTGGGCTCTTTTTGCGAAGCGCTGGGTCCAGCGCGCGACTCGCGCGTACGGGTCTCCTCAGGAGCCCATGACACGAAACATCATATTAGCCCTTGTGCAAACTCCTCGAAGGGGATTACATAGGGGAGTATTATAGGGGACATTAAGGGGGAATCCTAGGAGCTGAGACTATAGCTCATAAGGCAGCTTTCAGGACGGTCCATACATGAGGTATGGTGATGAAAAGGTGTAAAACTGAGCAAGTAGGGAAACCCAAGATATGACCAGGATTGTTCAGTTCTTAGTCCCCTCGACTAAGAATCACAGTGTGTATTTGTGTATGTATGCTGGTTTAGGCGGGGTTTTATGTACGTAAGTATCCCTAAACCCAAAACCCTCAACGTTCAGTGTCTGGGGGGAGGTCCCAAACCCTAAACCCTGAACATCTACACCCTAAACCCAACACCCTAAATGGGGTTAGCAGGGAAATCCACGACAAGCATGACAAGCAGGGATTTGACGCAGATCGACTGCAAAGTCCAGGGTTTAGGGTGTTTTTGGCTTAGGGTTTTGAAGGATGTTTAGGGTTTAGAGGTTCAGGGCTTAGGGTTCAGAGATACTGCTGCGCGCCTGGTGTAGCCTGGTTTGGGGTCCCGAAAAGGGACTAAGAGGGATTATGGTCAACCACAGACGGGGCCCCTATGTCCACCCGTAGTCGTCCCCTAATCACACGCGTGCGGTTGTTTGTGCTTGGACCCTTGTGCGCCGTGGGGGCGGGGCTTGGACTCAGGCACTGCTGGGGGAACAACATTAGACCTTGAAGCCTACACGAACATTCCTGGCATGTAAACTACCGCGTGTATGGGACTTGGGGTGTGGGACTTCAGGGCAGGTTTAAGGATGTAGGAATAATGGTTTAGGCTTGTGGTCTTGCATTTAGGGTGTCGATTTACAGTTTGCAGACTGCAGCATGCTAAATGGGGTTTCTGTTCTGACTTGAGGGTTTGTCAATGATAAGGCTCTCACTTGGGGGATGCTGAGTTTGAACTACCTCTGTAATTCAAGAAGTTCCTACGTCAAGCGCAGAGTTGTTCATCGTGGTTTTGGTGCTTGTGCTTCTTATGGACATATTCATTAACATATGTGCCTGCTTCACAAGAAACTCACGCTTTCCTCTTAGACAGTGCACCGCCTGAATCCGCACGTCGTTGCTGCTTTCTTGGTTGTTACGTCACGCATGTGTTCAGGAGTAACTACCTTGTGCAAGAGTCGTACAAGGATTTACAGGGCATAAACTCCTGGCTGGTCGTTTCAGCACCTAAACCCTTTTAGCCCCCTAGAATATGGGGTATATGGGGATCTTATTATAATATACCCAAAGCCATATTCTATCTACTTGAGGGGGACTATAACCCTAAACCCTGATTTGTTGCCTTGGGTTTTGGGGCCTTCCGTGGCCTAGGGATCCAAAGCCAGAGTACAAACCCTAAGGGTTGAGAGTTGAGGGTGTGATGATTATATTGGGGTTATTTGGGGATAATGGAAAATAGAATGGAAACTACTATTTAGGGTTTAGTGTTTGGGGTACAAGTCTGCCAGGGAATCCTTGCTTAAACCCTAAACCCTAACCCGGAAGGTAGATTCACAAGCAGACGGCAAAAGTCCAAGCCCTCTGTCTCATGATGTATGCTACACATGCCCGTCAGCAACTGTCCTTCCAGCCGCGGCAATATGAAGGTTGCCCAAAAGCCTTAAATCCTAAACTCTACCACGCGGTCTAGGGTTTAGGTTTTGGAGCCTAAGCCCGAAGTTTAGGGCTTCGGCATCCTTATAGACAAAATGCGTTGCTTGCGCCAAGCCTACATACATGGGGGTGTCAGAATGCGAGTTTCTTATTTGAGCTATAGTCCAAACTCCTTAAAGGAGGTTTTGTAGGGGATTTGGGGGAGTATTATAGGGATTAGTAAGGGGATACTAGGAGTTGAGACTATATAGCTCATTTGGTGCTCCATGATAATGCGGCTCCTGATACTCAGGGTACTCTTCGCAGGACAATAATTTTGACAACCCGCTACATGACCCTAAGCCCTAAACCCTGCAGGGTTCAGGGCTTAGGGCCTAGGGTACTAAGGGCCGCGGTGCCCTGACCCCCAACCCTAAACCCATGATTTGAGATCGAAGATACAGGGCATCACGAAGGCGACTGTACATGGGGATTCACAAAATCTATAGTCCCCCTAAGGTAGCTAGAATATGGGGCATATGGGGCTCTTCTTATAATATAATATACCCAAAGCCATATTCTATCTACACTAGAGGCTTATAGATGTGAATTTCGGCCGTTAAGTATCCTCGGCGTTTACGCGCCAGGGCGTGCGCGACCTCAAAGTTATCTTCATCAAATGTTTTCAGAAAGCAGCTTACAGGCTGCTGTGGTTGAGGTTCTCTATGTAAGGGAGTACAATAGTACCCCCCCCCAAAGGTGCCCCCCCCAGGGTTTAAGGAGCTAATAAGGATTATATAGGGCTTAATAAGGCCTAATAGGGTTCTAAATCTGGGGGGGGGGTACCTTTGCGGGGTGTAGTATTGTAATCGCTTACTATGCCCTTTTCTGAGGGGTCCAAAGATAGGTTCTGCCATTTGGGGAACAGCAATGTCGCCAAACTTATAAACCCAACTAGATCCTGTTCCCTACATAGATCACGAGCCTCAGGCCCGAAGATTTAGACCTAAACCCTAAAATCTAAACCCTAAACCCTGGCCCTAAACGGTAAACAAATGTAAAGCCTACCAAGCTGGTTAGGAAACACAGACAATCTACAACCAGGCCAGAACCTCGGGGTTTAGGGTATAGGGTTTACCGGCCTAAATGTTAGGATTTTAGGGTTTAGGGTTTAGATGGAAGAGGGCTTATTAATCAAGAGTCTTTATTAGTTTCCATAGCAAAAGGGACCCCAAACGCGAATTTCCATAAAGGGACACAGAGAGATAGATATAGAATATACAGAGGGTCTAGGGTTTGGGGATGTTTTTTTATAATAAAAGCACCCAATCTAGACCCCAATATACTCTAATTTTGATTATGTGGATTCCATGTCCTTTTGGTAATTATTGCAGAGCACATACTGTTTCAACTGACAAAGCTCCCTGTTCCCCCCCACCAAGGACTGCCTCATCCTGAACCCCAACCACGTTGCTCGAACCTTTCCCCAACTGATATGAGCCATAATCCGAACTCCTTAAATAGGGCTTATTGTAAAGGATTACGGGTATGTTAAAGGGGATTCTTGGAGTTTAGATTATGGCTCACATGAAAGACCGCGTGGGGGTTCCCTAAAAATAGAGGCATTTGGGAACCCTAGAGAAGGATGTGGGTCCCCATCAGTACTTACGTGGGCAATTTTGCGAAACTTCCTTTTAGGCAAGCTTTTAGACGGCAATAGTTTTGTAGCACTCCTGATATTTTTGGGGGCCAGGGAGGGGAGGACTAGAATTCAGTGCTGAAACTAGGATTAGGAATTAGGATTTAAGTCGTTTTACATAGCTGCGACGTCTGGACGGTCGCTCGTGCGCCTCTCCGCGTGAATCGTGTTGGAGAGAAAGTTTCATGCTTGGGTAGCTAACCCTATACTAGACACTAGACCCTAAATTCCTTAATCATGGCTCCTGACAGTAGCTACTCAGGCTTTGCCGCTCTTGTTCATGACGCTTTAGCGTTTAGGGTTCAGGTTTTTTTCCTTAAGCGCGCCTTGTGCTGTTCGTAAATGAACGGTAGTAGTTGCAGCAATACTAGCTAGAATAGGGATGCTGCAAGGATATATGGGGATGTGAGGGGTTGCGCCTTTAGAGTATATAGTCCCCCAAAAAACATGAGATCCCAACAGGGGCCGTACAAAGACTACGGTCCATCTAGTTTAAAGATGGGCCTCCGGGGGGTTCCATGCTCGATTCAGGGAGGGTAAATCCTGAATCACTCAATCCTGGCCCTAGATCTTAGACCCTAAGCCCTACCTGAGCTCCAAAAGTATGTAGAATTATGGCCTTTTGGGTAACCCAGACCCCTGATTAACCAACCCCCGCCCCTTAATGGTGATTATAAATGGGACATTTGGGTCCTTAAAGGGAGAGGGTTTATTAATCAGGGTCTACATTATCTTTTTGGGTTGGGGGGTATGATTTTACCTACTCTGGGGGTCCAGGTAAGCCTCAGACTCAGTGAGCCCCTTAGCCCAAGTGTCTAAGGGCCCTGGCTCCCCAAGTCCTAAGCCATAGGGGTCTAGGGTTTGAGGTTTAGGGTTTAGGGGTGGCAGTCCCTAAACCCTTATAAACCCTAAACTCCTAAGCCCTAAACCATAGCTGTTGCGTTTGGCAAAGCGTGCAGACAGAGCCGATAGCCGGTGGCTTAGCCCGTTCACCGGAACAGTTGAGCAATCATCTAAACTCCTTGAAGGGGGGTTATATAAGGGAGTATAGGTGACTGCTATAGGGGTTATTACGGGGGAGACCAGGAGTTTAGACTGCGGCTCATTTCGCGGATTCTGGGAGGGCGTATCCTGAGTGGCATCAGAAACCTAGGAACCATTGCAGGGTTTAGGATCTAGGGTTTTTGGGTTTTGGCTTTCGGGCCCCTAAGCTTTAAAGCCACACCCCATGAAAAGGCAGGAGTCCTTCCCAGGAGCCTTAGAGACATCTGTTCCGCTGTCTCCAGACGGAGAAAACTGCCCTGCGTTGAAGGCCAAGGGGTTTGCAGAACCCGGAACTTTACACACCCCCAAGGCAACATGAGCTGTAGTCTAAACTCCTTAGAGGGGGTTATAGTTATGGGGCTTATTAAGGGGGATACTGGGAGTTTAGACTATAACCCTTATAATCCCCTACATAACCCTAAGTATGGCAGTTTCCATTTCATTTTCGATTTTCTTTTCCATTTGATTCTCCATTATTAGGGGGATACTAGGAGTTTAGACAATGGGTCACATGGAGTCGCAGAAGGCTGCTTGTAGCAGGCCCTGCGAAGACTAGTCCTTAAAAAAGTTTTTGTTCGTGCAGGGCTAGGGTTTAGGTTTTTGGTTTAGGGTTGGGCATTCTGAGGTAGCTTAGTAGACTCCCGTCCCTTAATATACAACCTAATACGAACCCATGTGTCCACCAATAGTGGCTGTAGCTGACATGCTTCTGGGTGCAAGGCGTCGTCTTTTGTGGCGCGCAACTAGCACAGCAATGTTGTAGGTAATGTAGACCCCTGATTAGTAAACCCCCTCCCCTTTAACTTAATAGGGATTGTAATGGGGATCACTATTATGGCCCTCAACCCTAAACCCTATAAAAGCCCCTATAGGGATCCTATAATATTAAGGCCCTTGCAAGGAAGGGGGTTTATTAATCATGGGTCTACATTAGGGCTTAGGGTAAAACGAAGTTCCTTAAATCCACATATTACCCCATTTTCCGGTTCATTGCCCATGTTCTTTTCCATTCGATTCTCCATTATAGGGGAAATATAATACCCCTAAACCCTTAAGCCCTTAAACCCTAAACCCTAATCCCTAAACCCTAAACCCTAAAGCCTAAACCCTAAACCCTGGGTCTACATTACTGTTTACTCCTTGGTTGAGGTACCTGGTCCCGCGGTGGGAGTCGGGGGTGTCGGCTCTAGGGCCGACTGTGCTTCCTCGAAAGTTTAGGGTTTCGGGTTTGGGTTTAGGGTTTAGGGTTTAGGGTTCAGGTTTAAGGTTTAGGGCTTAGGGTTTGGGGTTTAGGCTTCAGGTTTAGG
>CAJNIZ010004024.1:0-22114 GCA_905231905.1 Symbiodinium pilosum
CCTTGATCTACCCTTAATAGGGTCCTAATAGGGAATTTTAGGGTCTAATAGCCCATTCTGGGACCAGCTACTGCAACAGCTCCACCTAATACAAAGGCCGGGATCATGACCAATGCCTCTTCAAGGTTTAAGGTTTGCTGCCTATACTCGACACCCCCTAAACCCTAAACCCCTAAACCCTTAACCCCTGAACCCCTAACACCATAGCTAATCTAGATCCCAAACTCCGAACTGAGGACGGTCTGAAGCGCTCATTTAAACCTTGGAGCATTAATTTGACCTGTCAGCCCAAGCCCTAATAGCAGCAATAAAAGTAATAGTAGTAATAAAAGTAATACTAATAACAGTGATTCGTAATAATAGTAATAAAAATTGTAACCCTGAACCCTTAACTAAACCCAAAGCTAGCCTGAGGGCGTGGGAGAGACACCCCTCACCAAGCGAGTTTCACTGCGACCGGTCCACATGTGCCGGCTCATTTTGTTCAATTGTCAGTCTGGGGTTGCTGGTTCCCTGAACCCTGCACCCGAAACCCACAAACCCTAACCCCCTACTAGGACCACAGAACGGATGAAGAAGGATGCCTAAAAACTAGCAAGCACCTATCGTAGACCCCCGGATTTTCATTCCATGTTCAATTCTCTTGTCCATTTGATTCTCCGTTTTGGGGGTCATATGCTATACCGAGACTCGAAGACTCACTTTTTGGCCGGCTGTGAAGTTTGCGTCTTCGGCTCAGTGCTTCAGGGATCAGATCACTTTCCAAGAAAAGTGAGCCCGAGATAAGAACAGCTGAAAACAAGCCAAAGTTCATGAAAGTGAGTTGCGGTTTACGGTGTAGGGTTTAGGGTTGAGCAAGGTCAGAAACTTCAAAACTCTCATAACGTCGTTGTTGGGAAAGAATGCTCTGAGGAGAATCTCTGGCATGAGGCATTAACTGGAGGGCGGCGGTGCCACTTCCCTCCCCCGTTGTTAACCCCTGTCCTAGCAGTACACCACCTCCAACGCTTAGTGTCAGTTCTTCCCTATAACAAACTCCATTTAGGGAGGCATGTTTAATTCTCGGCGGGTGAGTGGTGTGGAATGTTTGATATTAGGGAAATGTTTTTCAGGAAGAGGGATCCATCCTTCGCTGGCTGCACGGATATAGACAAAGGGAGCATTTGGGTCTTGATTTTCGGGTCGCATTGGGGTCACTTGGAGAAAAACCCACCTGACGATTGATCCTCATCCCAACCATTTTTCAAGAGTCCCCTAGCGCTGGGGCCTGAAGGCGTAGAGGAATGTTTTCGGGCAGAGTATACTGAAGATCCATCCCTACACCCTAAACCCTAAACCAGCATAAGGGGATCATCCTCACTTCTTTCAGCCACTGATGATGTGTGTTTGTGAGCTGCCAGACAAAAGTCGCAGTTCCAGGAAAACGCAATTTGGGCTGGCTACTCCCCCTACCATGAAGCACATCGTGACACTGGGCAAGAGGCGTGTCCCAAGACTGTCCTCATCTAGACGGATGAGACCTGGAAAAATCCTACACAGGTCTTTGGATAATGCATCTGACATCCCAAAAAAAACACAAGCCCTGAAGACCTTCAGTGGCGTCTCTTTCATCAGAATTCACATCCAAAGTGCTAGAAAAACTCACCTAATCCCAAAACCCTTAAGGTAGGGAGAGCGCCCAAAGTTCAGGTGCAGTTCTGGTGCCCAGCTCTTCAGGGCTGTGCCGGCTCCACACTCAGACTGCCGGAGGACCTGGGGGGGGCTTCAAAACTGAGATCCCCCTTGCGGGGAGCTGCCTATAATCTAAAGACCCTCAACCCCAGACCCTTAGACTCTAAACAAGGGTATGTACGGAGGGTTCTAGATTTTGTGGAAGCCTCCAGGCAGGTCTAGAGCTTCGGATCGGGGTTTGCCGCTTGGGCTTAACCTAAAGTGACCCCTGTTTTGAGAAACAATTTCTACGACATTCAGAGCCAGGGGTCTGTGGTAATGAAAGTAATTGGGAACCCCAAAACCCACAACAAGAACCCTCTGGCAGTCACATGAAAGTGATGGGGTCCTCGTGTTGCGGGCATGCCCGTTAACGATTGTGGCAGTCTAGGATGGAACGTTAGGATCCACGGCCCAGGCGTTTGCCCTGAAGACTTGAGACTGAGGGTTAAGGTATCCCCGTAAGTTTTGACAAAACTGGCGGTGTGCGGGGATGGTGAAATTCCTGGATATGCTCAGAGTTTGAGATGTTAAAACCTAGCAACATGCTCTTTGTGACTCATTGAACTACTAGTTTACGGCATGCTATCGATCCTGTGATCCTGTGATCTCACCACCGCCAACGCCACCACCGCCCCCCCGCCTCCACCACCACCACAACGACCTGAGCGGACGAGCTCCTTAAGAAAAATGGTGCTGCTTCAGAACTAGGCGCATGGAGAAGAGGTGGGTGTAGAGAGGGAAGCTGGCGTAGATCAGGGCGATGAAGAAGGTGAAGACGTAGCCCATGTGGATGGCTCTGCTGTGGTATTTCTTGGGGATCTCCAAGGCTGGGGCTGGCACGACCTTCTGCCATCCCAGGCACATGTGCACGCTAAAGACGATCACAGCCGCGAGGTAGAAGAGCACCCAGCCCAAAGACTGGAAGATCTCGAACTCCATGCGGTAGATGTCGCGCACGTACACGGCCTGGCAGCCGGGGTCATCGACCCAGAAGAGGTTCAGCCTGAGGTGGAGCAGCGTCTTCCTGAGTCGCACATGCTGTATCTCGGGCCTGGGAAATGCAACTGCAATGCAGATTCTTGATCTTTCATACCATGGTGGAGTTGTCTCGAGGATATGTGTATATATGAATATACGCATATTCACATATATGCATACATAATATGCACATGCATGCTTATTATATATCATATATACATATATATATGTATACGTATATGTATATCGATTTTCAATTCGGCACTGCAGGTCCAGTTCGCAATAGCTGTTTTCCTAAGGTCTACCAATTCAGTCTAGCAAGAGAGTCTGCATCCAAACAACCACTGTATTTTTCAGGCATCCCTACTTAGGTTGTTGGCCCCAGGCGGAGCCAGGTCAAAGACTGTTCGCGATGCGCCACCCTTCTTCTACACCAGGTACCATCACGCTGCATTTTTTGCACATTCTCTTGGGTGTCTAAACCCGAAAACCTTAAGCTTGCGCAAATGCTCGCACTCTTAACCTCCGCTGATCTCCCTCAATGCTGCACTCCCAGTTTAGCAATATGACGAAACAGCCCAGGTCTAAATCGTCTCTACACTCAATTATAAGACATGACCTCCTCTAGCCCCCAAACGACAGCCCTGAATAGGCTCTCAAGCCCCGTATAAGGAAGCGAGCATCAGGTTCAGGAGGTAGGGAGGTGGGCACCTCGTCACACAATCCCGCTGCTTCTTTCAATAATGGAGCACCAAGCGAGCATGTAAATGGAAACTGGGGTCTACACCTGGGTTTTGTATGGAATTCTAATGAGGCGGGCCTCAAGAATCAGAACTGGACATCTCCGCGTATCATACTATACTTTACTATGCCATACTATACAATAAATTGCGGATTATAAGGGAAGAATCTGGATTTATGCAGGCTTCAGCATTAACAAGTGTCTCTTGAAAGCAACCAAGGGGTGAGGATGTGGGGAGACGTGCGAAAAAGCGGATATCCTTTGTGGCTGTGTCCTGGTTTAGGGCTCAGGGCTAGGGTTGGAAGCTGGGGTTTAGGTTGAGGGTTTAGGGTGACATCAGATCCTTAGGCTGCAAGTGTGGGAAACATTCATTTTCCGTGGGGTTCTCACCCTATCAAAGGACTGCTTAGATCAACGTAGCAAAGGAGAAGGCGACCGTACAGGATCCCTATGCTCCTGATTCATATGAGCTATAGTCTAAGCTCTTAGTAGCCCCATTCATAACCCCTGTAATACTCCCCTATATAATCCTCTATCTATATAACCCTCTTTAAGGAGCTTAGACTATAGCTCATATTTCCTTCTACCTGCGTAGCGATATCTTGTTGTTCGGGATTTTGGCCTCGGGAAGTTGGAGGGCAATCGGGAAGCTCGCAACGGAGCTTGCGGCTTGCAATGGGAAATCTGTAGGCCCACTGCTGGGTTGCTGTTAAGGAATGTAAAATAAATGGCCATAATATGGGTATATTGTAGATAAAAAGGTTTCCCCATATGGTAGATAATAAGAATTCCCTTGTATAGGAATTAAATTTCAGTCGTAGGCGGCCAGGGCTCCCTTGCGTGGAATTCTACTCGGGCTGCTTTAAGATGCATATTTGGGATTTCCCAAAACTAGGGGGTACCTTTATGGGGTTCCCTATAAGAATGAGGACTGTAAGACTTTGCGGTCTATATTGGGGTCCCTATTTTCCGGAGTTCCTATGAGTATCTGCAGGTAGACCAGCGATAACTAATCTCATCAGGAGCATGCCAAGATGTTACACTTACCACGAGTCCTGCTACTACCCATTGCTACCACCAGTTCATTACAGCCAAGGCAATGCAAGCATGATGGCGTTGCCATCGGCCAAAAAACCATGAGACTTTCATACATGCTCAACACCTCCATATACAGGGACAGCAACAGGGATCCAACCCCTCGGTCTAAACCTGAAGAAACTCAAGCCCCTGAACCCCAAACCCTGAACCCTGCACCCGAAATCTCAAATCCCTCAGCCCTTCCCTCCATAAAGCCTCACTGCTAACAGTAAGAGCCAAAGAACAGCTTCCATGGCTGCGTGTCGCCGAAGCGGAACCTCAGATCGCTACAAGAGAAGTAATTATACGGGGGTATGGAAGCGCTACTATAGGCCTCCATTCCCTCCCCTTCCTACTATAAGCACTAGCTCACTCTAGCTGGAAGAGGACCTTGCGCTTGGGCGTGGAGATGAGGGCTTAGGATTAAGCGGCGCCATCAGGATTTAGCTTCTTGGGTGGGCTAGCGTTCCTACATTCTGAACTACTACCGAGCTTCAAGCCGGCAAGGCGCTGATGAACAAACGTTTGCTCAAAGCAGTAAACAGCCTTGCAGAAAAGCACGACAACTAACGGGATTACCACGTTTGGGCTAAACTAGGCGACATATTTCGAGCTTCCTGTCTTTCAGACTTTAGCCACCTTGGGGTGACAATGCGCCCTTGCTAGGCTTTCCTGTGCCCTGTATGCGAGCTGGTCCCTTGCCGGGACAGCAATGCGGCGTGACTGTCACGTGAAATTGGTGCGTGAGACAGGGACAGATCCAACATTGTAGCTGCATCTTCCTTGTCCAGCTTTACAATGTTAAGCATGGGAAGTTGTATCCCGCAGTACCCCTCAAAACGCTTGCATTTGGCTCAGTCCGCAGAAGCAGACATGCCTGGCGTTGCTTACTGGTGGCCAGAAGGGGACGGAGGAGCCATCCCAAATGGTAGTCCCTATATATGATCCCTACTAGTCTGTAATCCCCCTAAACCTATAATGAAATACGTAATCATCCTACTAGTTCCTTAGGACTATGCTACAATAAGAATGAAACATGGCTCCTAAGGAGACTTCAGTAATGTAGTCGCTTCCAAGCTCTTTTCCATTCCTTCATGTCCCCCATTTAAGTTGCATTCTTGTACTCGGCAGGCTCTGCACCAGCTGGGATCTTGCAAAGACCGGGACTCAGAAGGATGGGCCTGGTATTTTGGTCATCTCACCAGCAGATGCCGCTACACCCTGAACCTGAACCCCCCCTTTTGGGTTGCAAGAATGTCAAGGGCACCCCCTTCGTGCCCCGTCAGGCTCCACAAGCAGTCATCGCTCAATCCTTCACAGTAGTGCTCCAAGCAGCTGGTACAAGTGGATCATCATGAACGTGAGCAGAGTGATGCCGGACATCGCCAAGTTCATCTTTCCCGAGGCGATCTGAGAGTTGTATTTTTTGGTTTGGAGGATCCGGGATTCAAGGTTAAGGGTTTATCATGCCATCTAGGAGCAGGGACCTCCTTGCGTTGAAATTGAAAGTATTCAGGAATTTGGCGTGTTCTATCACTTGTTTGTGGCAGAGCCACATAAGCATCTGCCTGTATTTTCATAAATGGAGCTGCGGAAACGTGCCATCTTTCTTCGACTTCGGGAGTACCTACATAGAACTACGCATGGCTTCTGTAGTAGGAACTCAGCTTATGGTTTGGGCACGCACTCCTATTCTGGGTACTTGGGACCTTTTTGGGACTTGTGTTTGTCCACAGCAGTCGCCACCTTTATGGACCCGGAAAATTTGGAAGTCGACATCATGCCGCTCTTATTGCAACTGCGCTATTCAAGCCATACTGACAAGGAGGTTCTCTGCTTTCATCAGTCTGAGAATTTCTTCCAAAAACCTACAACCTCCAACCATAAACTCTAAAACCTCAACCCCTAAACCCTGAACTCTAAACCCCACACTATAATCCCTAATCAGGCCGGCCCTGCCATCATCTCCCCATGATCCCCACAAAGCCCTAGGGGCCTAAGGGCAGGCAAGAGGCTGAGTAGCTCATGCTGACATCCCAGGTCCTCAAGAGGTTTAGGGTTTAGGATTTAAGGTTTTGGGTTCAGGATTTAGGGCTTGGGGATTACAAGTTCAACTGCTACCTTGGTATGTCAGTTGAGGGCAGTTGGACTGCTTTTCAAAGGTCCTGGAATTCGAGGGCGCCGTCTGCAACATCTTGGGGCGAAACAGCTCCCTAAACCCGGTGCATGCTAAAGCCTAAACCCTGGCCCTAAGCCCTAGCTTCTGAGAAGCACTACTTAGAAGCAAATGATGGATGCTCAAAAAAACCACGGCTCCTCCTCAAGGCTACGAAGACGTGGAGCAGGGCTGCGAGCAAGATGTACTCCTGTTTAGGTATGGGGTGTAGGGACTGGGTTTTAGGGACATGGAGTTTAGGGTTCAAGGCTTCAGGACTTAGGGCATGGCCAAGGACCCAACTAATAGAGTTTTAGGGCCCAAATACCATTAATATTATAGTATTTGGGCCCTACAACCCTATTATTTGGGTCCTATATACCGCTATGTAGTCCCCATTTATACCCTATAACCCCTTTGTAAGGGGGCCCTATTAGCCCTATTATTTGGTGTTCGGGGATTGTTGCCGGGTTCTGTAGGGCCAAAGCAGGGCCTGGGTTGGTCGAGGGTTACTTCCAGATTTTCTGGGGTTACGGCGCCGTTGTGCACCATATTCATTGATGTTCTAATTCAAAATTCTTAGGGTGTGTGATTTTGGGGCAAGTAGGGGACAGGAATGTGAGGTTTCACCGTGGGAGAAATTGACAAGGTTTTTGCATTGCGGGTTTCGTGCTTCGCAAGCCACAATTTCTCTGTTCTTGTCTGTTTAGGGTTAAGGGTTTGGGGGCACCCTTAAGTCTCAAAACAACTGGGTGCTTTTGGACCATCAGGATCACTGGACTCTACTGAGATCCATGATTGGCAGGCTTCCCTCACACAAGGTTTGAAGAAGGCTTGCTTTGGAAAACTCTTCTGTTCTACCCCTCAAGAATTCGGATCGTCGTATGGAATACCAGATCGCCGTATGTGCTTCTTGTGAATACTGTCTTGTTTCGGCGGCTAGTCGTTGAACGTTGGTGAATGCATCGTGGCCTCTACGAGTTCGGGGGTTGAACAAGACATTACCATGGTTGGAGAGCAGAGTTGCATTTTCAGGCAAAGGCACTGAAAGGAAAAGAAGACGGGCGTCAACCGCTGCAATTAACTATGCAGTTCTGAAAGTTGGCTAAAAGGTTCAAACCATTAAAACCTCCAAGTCTAGGTGCGGAAGTAAGTTGATCATGTTGGGAGTAGGATGGACCAACATGCCCTTGACATGCACTGCAAGTAATTCCTGAAGCCTTGGACAGCCTGAAAGTAGAGGTGCAGTAAACTCTTCCAGAAGATTCCTCTTGCCAAGCTCTTCCAAAGACTTCCTCATACAAGATGCGTCGTAATGTAGACCCCTAATCAAGAAACCCCCTCCCCTTAATAGTGATTACAATGGGGATCCTAATATTCAGGCTCTGAAAAAGAGGGGCTTTAGTCATCATGGGTCTACATTATGAATCTTTCAGACTCAGTTCCCGCTGCTGCACTGGCAGGGCCATGCATTGTAACATAGTAAAAATTGCATGTAGCTGCAAACATGGCGGGGGCCTGTGCTGCCCACATGTCTGCAAAGTATCGGTCCCCTCTCTTCAAAAAGCAGGTCTTACCAAACACGTCTTACCCTACATCCCCCCCAGCTCACAAACGCCTGAACTGAAACCTTGGCACAAACCCTACTCCTAAAACCCTAAACCTCGTACTAGGTATCCTCTACTGTTGGGACCGCATCAATGAAGAGGCTCTCTTTAACATATCTCGATAGCCGCTTAAAGAGCTCCAGTAGTCCAATGCTAGAAGGCCCTTTCTACCCTGTATCGGCTTCGAGGTCCCAAGAGCGTGACCAGATCATCCCTTTCAATCCCATTCCCAGAGCCCTCAGATGAACGCAGGTCCCTCTCCCATTGCGGGCACATGTGCATCATATACACACACTGAAACATCTTCCAAAAGAACCCTACATGAGCCATAATCTAAACTCCTAGAATCCCCCTTAATGTCCCCTATAGTCCCCTATATAATCCCCTATATAACCCCCCTTTAAGGAGTTTAGACTATACCTCACATGCCCTCACCCGGATCTTACCAACAAAAATCTGCGAGCCTCGACGATGTTTGCCTGGAAGCCGAACCCCGTCCAATACAGTCCTTGCTTGCAGATTGTCAGGGTATATACTGGGGTATAGAATAGGATAGATAGATAGAAAAATATATGTCTTAGGGTTATATTGGGAATAGGTATATAATAGGATAGTAGATAGATAGAAAAAATGTATATCTTAGGGTTATATTGGGAATAATGGAAAATGAAGTGGAAACTGCTATGATGGGGTTTGGAGGATTCAGGTTTAGGGGTAGGGATCGGGGTTAAGGCTTGCGGCTGAGGGGTGAAGCTTTAGGTGTTGGGTGCTCTTCTGGGGCGTATGTCTGGGCGTCAGTGGCTAGGGTTCGGTTGGTGTTGGATTGGGAGGGATCAGCTTTGAGGTTGCTTTTCGGATCTCGATTCCTCTCCTAGTGATTGCGGGGCGGGACTCTGGGACAGGAGTCTGGACGTTGGAGTTGAGCTGGCTGAGCGCGGCCTGTATATCTGCGAAGGTCGCTATCTGTCAGGATTCAGGGAAATAGTGACGAACGGTCCAAGTCAGCCCCAGATGTTGATACTACATCAGGGATTTCAACTGGACTTTTACAGGAGGTCTGCAAATTTCCGGAGGCTGCTGAATCGTTCCTTCATATCATAAGTAATCTGACAGTTGTGTTTGCATGATTGCAACGTCTGACACCACGGCTGCATGGTGACAGTGATGCTGAAGCTTAGCTCTACACTCGGGTGGAGGCTTCCAAGAATGAGAATTCCATGTTGCTTTAAGCCTCATGTCTTACTAGTTCTTATAAGAGGGACCCCAATTATTTCAACACCTTCAAGTACCATCAGCTTATGCGAGGGTCGCACGTAGAAGTAGCCGTAGCCGTTGAAGTCATCAGGGCCTGCAATCACATCACACCACGCCCAGGAAACCAAACCCGTGAGCATAAACGCCACACATGATCCAGGGGCTTGAGGGGGACACTGGCTTAGATGGGCGAATAGAATTTGCTCTAATGTCGATCAATAAACCCCCTCCGTTTAAGGGCCTTAAGATTAGGATCCCCATTATAGTCCCTATGAAGGGAAGGAGGTTTATTAATCAGGGGCCTGGGTTAAGCCTGGTAAACGCAGCGGTTTGCGGCGCTCTACAGCGGAAGCTTCCACAAGGGCGTAGTCCCTCACGCGCTTTGTCGCTTGCTTCTTTTCTTGGGAGGGGGCAAGCTTGAGAAACCCCGTGATTGCATTACCCTGACCCTGCAAGCTTCAGGTACTGCACGGCAACAGGCAGCACCACTCCCTTCCATGTAGCCGCCCGCCCAAGCTTAGCTGAAGAAATATGTGCTTGAGGAGCTGGATTTTTTAGTATTCCGTCTACAACTCCCGACCAGAGTTTTGTGTTAAGTAAAACCGCCGCAGCAGGTACTTCCAAAATGTGCTTCGCCTGATTCCTTTCTAGCAACGAATTGGCTCTTGAAAAAGGGGGCACCTGATTGACCCGAGGGATAATGGTTGTCATTCTCAAAATGAGTAGGTGATCCTTTAAAGAGACTACCAAATTTGAGGGCTCCAAGAGGTGCCCCAAATCTGATTAAGCAAGGCTCGTAGAATATGCTCAGATGCCTGGGAGTTCCCTTCAAAGGCACAACAAACGCAAGATCCTTCAATTCTACAGCCGATGCCTAGGAACACATGGAGGTTGCCCACGGCGTGGATGATGATGAAGATGAAGAGGAACCTCATGTCGCCCCGTTTCTCTTCAAAGATATCAACAGACACTTTGGCAGCGGAGGCAGTTGAAGCATTAGAAAGCGCCTGACCGGCTAACATAAAGGAAATCACGATGGGGCCCTCACAGAAAGCTGGAAAAGCATGGGAATATCCTCACCCCTAAGCTGAAGCCCCAAACGCTGATTCCCTCGAAAGCTTACAGTGCTTTCTGGCATGGTACATCACTTCCGTCGAGCCTTCAGCTCATTTTACTGCCACCAAGCAGTGTTTCTCTTTCTTCTCTCTCTCTCCTGAGGACTCGCATGCCCATAGACCCTAGACCCCAAACCCTGCCAGGACTTCATTAGATAGTAGGCATTTTCTTTTCCATTATCCATATATATTCCCTGTATAACCCCTACATAACCTCCTTATATACCCTATATTATCCCTCCATTTACCCCCGGAAGGCCAGGTCTTTGGAGGCTCATCCTGTTTCGCCACGGGGCATGGCCGAACGGGTGAGACCCACGCGGTCACCGGTGATGATCACGTTGTCTTAGTTCAGGTAGATTATGGTATAATATGGTATATTATAATATATCAATATAACATAATATATTATATAGGGCCTATATAGGGTATATAAGGGGTTGGGCAGGGGCGGCACAGGCTAGGGTTGAGGGTGAACGGCCTTTCGGATTTACAGCCTAGGAGATTGGGGATTTGGGCCCACGACTGAAGGATTCTACAAAGAGGCCACGGCTGAAGGGTCTAGGAACGCGGAATGTAGAAGTTGGAATCGAAAGCTTCAAGACTGTCCTCCGGTAGCTATGAGAACCCAAAACTTTCGTCTTGCGACATCGAGGACTCTGAAGCAGTTGCACTGTGCTCCCACTTCCCATCTCCATCCTACACAGAGGATAGATGAACGAAGCCAGAGCTGAACAAAACACAGGATGAGGCTCGGATGAGGCCTACCTGGACCATGGATGTCCTGAACTTTACGGCTTAAGGCTTACAAGTAGGACAGAACCCAGGTCAGGGTCTAGATAAACCCTTTCAACACTAAACCGTTCCTGCAGCCACCCTACTCTGGGGAACGATGGTGAAGAGGATCTCCTTCATGAAGCCAAGCACCTGAGAAACAACCCATCACCATGCGTCTGCAGGGCCCACAGTCACAAAGTGCCAAAGGTCTAGCTCCAAACATTCGATCCTTTTCTTTGTTCTCCTTATAACTAGGTGCCGCCATAATAGTATTTGTGCACCCACAACCAAGAAGCTTGCTCTGTTGGGGCCCCTGCTGCGGGACCAGGAAGTCATTCTTAAGAGCAGGCATGCTAAAACTCCAGGCACCCAAGTTCTAGGAGATAAACGCAGCTACCGACATCCCCTTAAGGGGATCCCAAACCCTGCGCTCTCCAAACATTCTTCCCTGTTTAGCCCACGGGACGAAGTGACATCCCCTTCTTGGATGCTTAGGGGGCTCTGGCATATGAGCCATAGTCTAAACTCCTAGAATCCCCTGAATAACCCCTTCTAATAGTCGCCCATTGAATCCTCTATATAACCCCCTTTAAGGAGTCTAGACTATAGCTCATATAGGCTGCAAGGTGCCAACAGTTTGTTTGAGACACTTCTTCTTCATGACATGATCACTCTAGAGGGTTAGAGAAGGCAGAATGCTCTGTTCAAAGGGCTCTGAGCAGCGGCTCTTTAAGGCCATTCTGCGGGGTTCGCTGCGCGGTGTGTTCACTTCTCATGCCTCCTAAGGCCCGGCAAACTCTGCGATAAATAGGTAAATATTGACTCACAACGGCTAAATACAGTAAATGCTGGGAAAGAGATGTTATCCTATAGTTCAAAATATGGCATATCCGAGTCACCATGTAGCAAATGGCTCCGATCCAGCCGGGAATCTTGCCTTCGCCTGATGATTTTCAGACTTCAGGCGCTGTCTTCGGATTTAGGAACAACATCCCTGAGAAGCAGTTGGATGATGGCTTTTGAAAGTACATTGACATCTCCATTTCAGCGTCCTTGTGTAAGACTCCTCTTCTTTGACGAGTATAAGGTACTATAAGATTAAGCTCGAGGATGTTCGGGAAAACCTACAGTCCACCCCCTTGAACCCCTTCCCTGCCAGAAGACTGAAGTTCTCGCGATCCCTGCCTCATGCGATAAACGTCCCATCGTACAACCACTGTGAAATACTTTGAAGAACGTCGCCCCCCAAACCCTAAACTGCCGGGAAAAGTCAGGGAGCAACGCAGAAACATACCCTAGGGTTTGGAACTTTTTGCTCAAACAAAAAAATTCTCTGGTAACGGGTAGTCTCCCAAAACAAGTCTTGTGTGCTAGCACGAGGCATCCCTGTAATATCCTTTCTGGTATCCATTCTTCCCTGTGTCGCCTGGGTACTCCGTTCTGAGAGACATGTAGTCCCTGCACACTAAAAACACCATCTTCAGAAACGCTAAACCCTATAATCCCTGCAGTTCCCGTTTTCATTTCCATTATCCCTATATTATCCCTATCATTTCCATGTTCTCTTCCATTCTCCCTATAAGCCCCAATCTGGCTCCCAAAACCACCTGTTTGGGAGAGCCCGCCCCATGAAGAACTATCAGCAGCTCAGGTGCCCTTCATGCGCAGCTCACGGTTCTTCTCGGACTTGGACCAGTTCTTTCCCTTCAGGCAGTTGGTGGCTCCGGGAAGGCTTAGGACAAGGCTCCCCGAACATAGGGAGTCTTAAGACATATAGAAATCATGAGAGTTGCGTTTTGTTGGTAGTTGAACCCAGTAAGATGTATTTAGATAAAATGCTATACCCAAAGAAGGATATAATCTTACTCTATTGGGCACCATAGTATCCCCAAATAAAATACACTACTCGACAATGAGCGGATCCTACTCAAGATGTACATGTTCTTTCTGTAGAGACGCACTGATCCAAACAGTCCAAGCCGTTGCAAATCCATCTCAGTCAGCCCAAGATCCAATCCCTGGCATGCGAACGACCCAAACCCAACCAACCCTTCCAGCTTCTTCCTCAACCCTAAATTAGGACCAACTACAGGAGGGGAGCTTCCAATGGGGCGACTTGGTATAAAAGGGATATATAAGGCCAATGGGGAGTTACATATTTGGTAATTCCCAAAATACGGGCACTCCAATATGAACCCCAGTATTCTATTCTCCTTATCATGGGGACTTCCTGTGGTACCCCTAATTTTGGGAAACTCCCATTCGGTATATAAGGGCTTTGTAAGGTCCCTACATGGTAAGTCCCTGGACCAAAACCCTCACAACTCGCAGCTCCGCGGCCAAAACTGCGGGGTTTAGGGTTTAGGGAGCCTTTCCTATGTGCAACCAACCGGCGTCCTATGCCCCCAACCCAAAACCTTCTACCCTAAACCCCACACGCCATAAACCCGCAACCCTTTAAAACCGTATAAACCCTTTAAATTGTATGAACCCTAAACCCTTGAGACCCTATAGACCCTAAACCCTTTAGACCCTATAAACCCTAAACACTTAAGTCCCCTAAACCCTAAACCTTTAAACCCTGTACTCGGCCCTATACACCCTAGCCCCTCCCAAAAGTTCCCGTAAGGGTCCAAGGACCCAAACAGTAGAGTTTTAGGGCCAAATACCATTAATATTGTAGTATTTGGGCCCTAACACCCGATTATTTGGGTCCTATATACCCCTATGTAGTCCCCATTTATACCCCCTATGACCCCTTTTTAAGGGGGCCCTATTATTTAGGGTTCCCTTGCTCCAGGCCTCCTTCGCCAGGAGAGGCGCCGCTAGGCCGCCGCCGCCGCTTGCGGGCTCCGCAGCAGGCGCACCTGAGCCCACCTGGCATAGTAGAGATGATATGGGTGGTTTTGGGTTTTAGGGTTTAAGGTTTAGGGTTTAGGGACTAAGGTTTACGGTTTAGGGTTCGGGATTTAGGGATGATTTAGGAGAGGACCCCCCACCCTGTAATGGTAACTATAAGGGATTTTTAAGGATTATAGTAGGGTCCTATTCCTATTATATGCCACTATTACAGGGAGGGGGGTCCTCCTAAGGGATGATATGGGTCGGTTTGGGTTTTAGGGTTTAGGGTGTAGGGACTAGGGTTTAGGGTTCAGGATTTAGGCATTGGGGTTTAAGGTTTAGGGGTTTAGGGTTATTGAGTTTCTGGCTCTGATGGATTAGGGTCCAAGTTTAGATGTCAAAGGTTTCAGGTGCTGAGACTCAGGCTCGGGGGCAACCCTGAGCCCTAAAAATCAGTCTGCGCGGACTTGTTGCAGGGGCCCAAGAATCCCAGCACTTCCACTAAATGGTAGGCTACCGGCCTATGCAACGCGGTTTAGGGTGTGAGCAGGTAACTGGAGCCCTGGAGAATGAGAACACCATTCGGGGGTCCGCTATTGTATAACTAGATCCGGTTAGTACAGAACAATCTTGGAATTCTTGAGGCTTCCTCAGTATTCATGCTCCCCGCAGATGATCCCCAGCATTGCTTTTGGCCTATCATTTGGGCTTGCATGTGCTTAATCTGGCCAGCGGTAGTGACGTTAACAGCATCCCTGCCTAGGGTCTCAGAGGCATGCACTTACTGCTGGCTAGTAGGGAATTAATTAAGGAATGAATCCACCTATGCCCTATACACTCCCCAGCACCAATAGAATAGCCAAACCTCAAACAAGTGAGCCCTAAACCTTAAACCATTGTTCGATGCAAGGTCCACCTTGCCGATGACAGAGTCGGGCGCATACTTGCCGATCACATCAGGCGGGTGGATCCTTAGTACGGGGCCGAAGCAGTGCTGTGGAGATTTCAAGATGTCCCCGTAATCAGGATTTTCATATTTTCCGGCCTATTCTGGGGCCACTATATTTGGAAACCAGCATGTCAGAATTTCCAGAAAAGGTATCCCTTTTTTAGGCCTACTTGATTTGAGCCACTAGAAGTCCCTCTGCGAGCCCTAAACAGCTCCTTCCCCCACTCCAGGCAAGACACTGCACCCATCGAAACAATAATAATAGCAAAAATAGTAACAATAGTAACACTAGTAAAATTACGAATAGTAACAGCAATAGTAATAATAGTAACAATACTAGTTGTAACCAAAATCAAGTTATTAAAACAAAAAACGAGTAACAACTGTCTCCTTCCTCAGATGGGGGGGTGTTCAAAAAATACTAGAGGATCCTTCAGGATCTTAGTATGTTTGGTCTAGATTGCTGCCCTAGCTGAATTCAAGCTATAGCCGGTCAGGACACGAACTGGCTCTAAGCTCTGACACCCGTATGTAGGACGTGGCCTACATGATTGCTCCCCAAATGGAGGAACATCAGGTTTCGGCTTTAAGCTTCCCCAACTGGGAAATGTGTGTAAGGACCGGTATTCTAATGGAAACCCCAATACAGGGACCTGCATATGATAATTCTAGGGAAATGCCCATGCGCCAAGCATCATGTTGAACTCCTCTGTGGCATCCTTGCCTGCAATCATATACCGTTCCTTTTGAGGAGGTTGCTCCGCATTGTTTCTTTTAAGCTGGTGTTGGTTTTGTGTCAAAATGGAGATTCCAAAATGGTAGCCGAAAATGACCCAAATTGCCAAAGTAAAGGATGTGAGTGCTTGGAGCGGCAAGTTCGAGTTGTCGCAAGACTGAAGATTGAAGATCCCTTTCGGCGGACGACTTTTCAGGCCTAAACCCCAAAGCATTGGAGGTTCACGGGATCATTGGGAATCCTATTTATAGTCAGGGTAGCCCATAAGCTCAGGTAGCAGTACCATCCGTAAGAGTACAACCCCACATGTGCCTAGTTGGTAAGCCCCATGCATCCTCAACCCAAAAACTGGGTTGCTGTCAAGGAACTTAAATTAAGTTACTGTATAGGGGAAACCCTATTATTCAGCATATATATATATTATACACACCATTATGGTAGCTTAATTTAAGTTCCCTAACAGCAACCCCAAACCCCTGGGACTACGGAATGCAGACCCTAAACCCTAAACCCCAAACCCCAAAAACCCAAAGCCCTAAACCCCAAACCCCTAAACCCTAGACCCCTAAACCCTAAACCCCAAAACCCCTAACCCCTAAACCCCAAAACCCTATACCCCCAAACCCTAAAAGACCTGCCTGCAAAAGTGAGGATGGCAAGCTCGCCGCCAGGGTGCTCCGAGAGGAAGGACGTCACATCCAACACCTGGCAGCTCTGGGAGGAACCTAGGTCTTTAGGGCTTTAGGGTTTTAGGGCTTTAGGTTTTTAAGGCTTAGGGCTTTAGGGTTAAGGGTTTTTAGGGCTTAGCAAGGGTTAAGGGTTAAGGGCTTATAGAGAGGAACCTAGGGGTTCTTTGCAAAACTTTGTGCAGGCTCCTGTCCGCTGGGGAACAAGATGGCAGAATGATCGTGGCGGCAACATACATAGAAACTGATTGACAACCGAAACTGCCCGATGATTTTGACACCAGGGCACTAATTTCTCGAGCTCCATTGAACCCTCGAAATGTAATGTGGACAGCTACTTGAACTCTGGGGGCAAGAAAGGCTAAAACTTCAGCACCCTAATGCCAGTGGGCCCGCAAGATGGGGGGTCCTGACCCCTGATATCATAAACTAGCCAAACTATGATGAGTCCAAATCGAGGTTTATCTAAAATATCAACTACGGAGAGGTCTGGTGAGGTCGTAATGCTTTGGCCGATATACAGCAGCCCTAAAGAGTTTACGGTCTAGGAATTTAGGTCTTAGGGTTTACTTACCGACTAGCCCAAACCCTGTCTGAAAGACGGTTGCTGTTGAGGATCTTAAAATAAGCTGCTATAAGAGGTAAGCCCTTGCATTTACTTTGTACCCAGGATATGGTAACTTAATTGAAATTCCTTAGTAGCAACCCAGAAATGGCAAGGCACCTGACCATCCACGACCACCTGCAGCTGAAAATGCTGAAGTGAGGGTGTAAGGGGCTCAGAATTCTGACTTCCTAGCGCTTTAGTAGGGGATATGGGAATATATATATATAATACAGGGATCATATTCCCTTATTCCCTACTCAGAAGTCGTCAGATAAATGGGTTGGCGTTCTAGCTTCTAGGGCAGAGGATTTTCAGGATGGCTTAGGGTGAAGCAACAGATCAGCTGGAGCTTCCCAGCGTGACTTCCACAGCTGCAGAAATCACAAACCAGGACCCTCCCTGAACCCTTAAATCAGGGCATATGGTCCCTAAAAGTGGGGATTCAGGGTATAAAGAAGGTAGATGGAGGGTCTAGGAATCCAATGCTGCAAGTGCGCCGTGGTATGTTTCAAACCCTTGGGCTTTTTGAGATATACTCTCCCCTGACCACGGGACCCCAACGCAAGATCCCTACAGAAAGGAAGTCTGTTTTTGCCCTCAAGAACTACTTCAGTCAAAGTGCTCCTTACCAAACAGGTTTGACGCTACAGTACTAGGGCAGTTCTGGACGAAAGTCTGGTGCATGAAACAGCGCTAGAAGGGACTGTACTCAAAACTTACAGCATGCAAGAATGAGAATCCGACATAAAGCCCCATGCAACCATGAAATAGAGATATGCCTCTGGCATCCAAAAATCTAAGGAGCGACCTCAAAGTCAAAATCTCCAAGCCTGAAATGTAGGATCGTAGTTCTTAAGAACAAATGGCTAGTATTTACTGTTATTACTTACTAGTATACTGATAGCATTTTCACTATTCAAGACTTTTACCAATGTGCATTCGCACGATCGGCTCCGAGAGCCAGGCCCAGCAATCGGTCTTGCTGTTGTGCTTGGCGACTTCCTGGTAACACGGGAAAGCACTGGTTGGAAACTACTATATTATATAGCGTTATGTAGGGGGGTTATATTGGGGTATAATGGAAAGAAAAATGGGAAACTATAGGGATGATAGTGATTTGTAGGAGCCTAAGCTCATGATTTTTTCATGCAAGCTATCCAACACCTCTTTTCCACAGGGCTGCGGTGTTTTCCAGGCTTTTGAATGTAGCTTTGCGAGCGCCCCTCGAACCCAATGATGTGGCAGGCAACGTACGCCGCTGAAGACCAAAGATTAGAGTACCCGCACCTTGACCATGATAATCAAGGGTTCCAGGGTTGTACCCCTAAGGTCTTACCCCGAAAAGGTTTTCCCAATATGGCCGTGATAGAGCCGTTATAGTCCCCTAGGGTCTCTTACATGGATCCCAAAACCCAGGGGTACAACCCTCCGGGTACAAGTCTGAAACCCTCGAGATAAGTAGTTCAAAACCCAACAACATAAGCAGCCGTGCCTCGGTCCCAAAATCGAGTGAATTCCAAATTCCTACGGCCTACATGCTCATCCCCGGACCCTGCATGAGGGTTCGATTGTTCAGGGACTCTACCCTAAACCCTAAACCCCTAAACCCTAAACCCTAAACCCCTAAACCCTAAACCCTAAGGGACTCTACTTCTAGGGATTGTATAGGAAGCGGTTCGAGAAACCCCTGGATCGTACTCTGAGTGGCTGCCAGGGTGATGCCGCCCCCACCGCCGCCGCCACCTCAAACAGCTTCACGAAGGAGGAGTCCCTGACCCTCAAAGGGCTTTGAGTTTATAGTCCCCTCCTTTAAGTAGATAGAATATGGAGTTGCCCAATGTCATGATATGATCCCCATACACCCTACATTCTACTTAAAAAGGATTATGGGGTTCAGGGGGCGTTAGGTGTGGGCCATGATCTTTGTAAGCCCGAATATGCCAAACGTAGCCATAAAGCCGACGACGTTCAAGTCAGGAATCTATCTCCAGCGACATGTTCACATCGGGTCAGGATTTCAGTCTGATTTAAGCTATGCCCTTTCTTGAAATATTGTTGGGAAAGCGATGTAATCGACAACTTATGTCAAGTGATGCACAAGCCAGAGTGAGTGCAGAAACCATTGCAAAACTAATGGCCGATGAGGGTGAGCACGCAATCCACAACAAACCTTAAAAAGTTCAGAGGCCCCTCTTGTTCTGACAACCCCAGATTCACACATCATACCCGCAGAAATCTTCAATGCCCTAAGAATAAACCTAAACGCAAGCCCCACAGCCTTAAGCCCTGAACCCCAACTCCCCAAACCCTAAACCCCAATATAACCCCAATATAGTATAGTAGTCTCCATTTCCTTTTTCAGTATCCCAGTAAAGCCCTATCAAATCCCGATATATCCCCAATAAAATGTAATAGTTTCCATGTATTTCCAAATATAAACCCCAATATAGCCCCAATATAATGTTGTAGTTTCTGTTTTATTTTCCATTCTTGAAGCCCCAGAGACGGATCAAAAACCCTGCGAAGGCCTCCAGCGGCTGCCACGGCACCGCCGCCGCCGCCTCCGCCGGCACCGATCCTATGTCGGCTTCCCAAAATGTGCAAGGTAAGGGTTACAGTCACCCTTAAGTAGGTAGAATATGGGATATATGGGAATTATAATATACCCAAAGCTGTAGGCTATAGTCTATCTACTTAAGGAGGGGGCTATAGGGGGTGTAGGGGGTGTAAAGTTGTGGCTTGTAAGGTCCTAAAGGCTAACCTTATTTGAAGGCATCCTTCAGCCTATTTTGGGGATCCTTATCGGGAAGTGGAAGGGGCTAAATGATTAGGTTTAGGGTTTATGGTTTTTATTAACATTGAGTAGACTGACCGGGAAGGATAACCGCATCTAACTCAGAGGGGATTATGGCTCTAGATAGCCTAGGTTCTGGCCGCACACTCGCCGTAAGCTTCCTCAATACAAGCAAGCAGTTCATCCTGAAATCTAAGCCCCTACGTCCTACACCCTAGGCCTAAACTGGTCTAGGATCATGCCCACCACAGAATCGGGCGCGTACTTGCCGATCACATCTGGCGGGTGGATCCTGAGGTGACACAGACAGGAGAGATGTCCAAGCATTCGTTTAGTGTTTAGGATTTAGGGTAAGACGCACGGACCTGTACCTGTGGCCACAGATTAGATACTGCGGTACCCGATGCGCTTGTTATTGAAATGTGAGCGGCAATCCCAACTAGCAACTAGTAGTTCTGCAGGTACCGGACATTATGGGATTCCATTTGCGATCATTCTAAGCTTACGCAAGAAACCATATTCCACCGGTAATCTTCGTTTGATAGCAGAAGAACTAACCATCTTTTATGTGGGCCGCTCCAGGTGACGCAGGCTCATTCCGGCAGATGATCCACATGGACGTGTTGTTGACACTGTTGTCCCTTATAAGCATCCTGAACATCAGTCCGGGAACCACATCATAAAGGTCACGATCCAGATTTCTGCGGGGCTTGACCGTAAATCCTAAACCCTGATCCTTATACCTGTCCTTATGACCCATTCCTTCATTCCCTACCGCCAGTAAGCTTGTGGTCTACGGACTGCACGTACCTACTTGCCTTGTACACGGCAGCTCACGAGCATCATGTGGAAGCTTCCGTTCAGTAAATGGGGGGCCCAATCTAGACCAAACATACGACAGTTACTATAGTCATTGCCATAGTGACTCCTACAACGGGATCCCCATTTTTCGAAAACCCCGTCTAAGGCGCGGGTTTGACATAAGGAAGAATGCTGCAGACACCCCAACTCACAACAATCATGAGAACGCCCTTCCGCGAGGCCCAAGAGACATGAGCTGGCCCAAGCAGTGTAGATGCGACTGTAGAAAGTCACAGTACGGTGAGCGCACTCAATAAGAAAGGGGCTGGAGGGGCTGGAGGTTGGCCCCTCCAACCCCTCCAGCCCTTCTGGCCTTGAGGTTTGCTTTGCGTTCGGTGTAAGAGCGATAAGGGCTGGAGGAGCTAAGCCCCTCCAGCTCAGCTGGGCCGAATTTCTTATCGCTCCCACCTTCAAACCAAACACAAAGCAAAAGGAAGCCTCCAGCTCCTCCAGCCCCTGCTTTGCGTTTGGTTTGAGGATGGGAAGAAATTCTGCTCAGCTGAGCTGGAGGGCTGGAGGGCTGGAGGGGCTGGAGGGGTGGACCTGCTGGAGGGGCAGGAGGGGCAGGGGCTGGTCAAAGTTTGGGTCGGGATCATATTGTAGAAATCTGTTCAGACTCTGAACCCAGCTTAAATTTCTTCTTTGCAGGGTGCCCCAATAAGAAGTTTCCAGGGTCTAATCTCATCTACGCCCGTTTCTTATCGAATGCATTGGCCGTAGCAGATCCTTCTTGGCAGAACCTCATTTGATGCCTGCCTCAATTTGAGCCAGGCTTCATGTTGAACTCTTCTGTGGCATCCTTTCCGGCAAAGGTGAGGATGGCCAACTCGCCACCCGGGTGCTCCGACAAGAAGCTAGTGACATCAAGCACCTGACCATCGACCACCACCCAGCAGTCTGTCTTGGTATTGTGCTTGGCCACATCTGCCAAGGTGATGCCACCGCCACCCCCGCCGCCACCGGCCGCGGGCGCCGCTGCTGCTGCGGCAGGTGCTGAGGAGTTCATCTTGTCCTCGTAGGAACCGCCGGCAAGCTTGGAGCTCTCGACGGCTCCAGTCAGCCCACCGCCAGTGATCTGCCGGAGGTCCACGTCCTTCATGTCTGCGCCCAACATGTACTTGGCAGCTGCCTTGCCAGCCACGCGGCCGAAGACCACGCAGTCCAGCAGGGAGTTACCGCCCAAGCGGTTGTTGCCGTGCACGCCGCCAGCCACCTCGCCTGC
>CAJNIZ010004025.1:0-62854 GCA_905231905.1 Symbiodinium pilosum
TTTAGGGTTTTGTGTTTAGGGTTTTTAGGTTCAGGGAAAAAGTAGGCTCTCTTTGCAATTCTCTCATGCCCCTTTTTTACAGATAAAGCTTTCATCGGAGGCCAAATCCCAAACCCACACCATAATATGGATGTGTATATATATGTATATATATATACATAGGGTTTAGTTTTTAAGGTTCAGGATCCAGGGTTTAAGGTTTAGGATTTCAGGTGCGTTCTGGCGTGCATGCAGATAAGAGGCTTACCCCACAGGAATTGAGACCCTAAACCCTAAACCTTAATCCTTAAAACTTAAACCCTAAACCTCACACCCTCAAGCCTGCACTGGCTCAGTACCACCAGCACGGAACCCATGAGACCCGTCCAGCCGAATTTAGCGCTCTCAACCGTAAGAATTCTGAACTCTTCACAGAACCATAGGTTACTCAAACCCTAGACCCTAAACCCGAAAAGTCCAAGCATTGGGAGTACTTTCTTTTCCCGAGCTCTCAAACCTAACCCACCCAAATACCGAACCACATCGTCGCTTGATTTGGATATCTCTATATACATATATATACGTACATACACATGTATACGGTACATATTATGGTTTCTTCGTTGCGTAACTCAATTGAAGTCCCTTGCATTTGTATATAGGTTCAGTTTTAGTTTGAATTTCCGCATGATTTTCTGTTTTAATTCTACGTTATGATAAATTAAGGCATCCGCTCTAAACCGACACCCTAAACCCTAAACCCTAAACCCTAAACCCTAAATCCTAAACTATATGTCATATATATGCTTAGGCTTTTTCATCCTAAGTCCTAAATCCCAAGCTTTAAACACACCCTGGTTTAGGGTTTAGGGTTTAGGGCTTGGGGTTTAGGGTTTAGGGTTTAGGGTTTAGCCCTAAACCCTAAACCCAAATGAAGCAACAACTCAGGAACGGGCAGCGCGGAAATAGAGGAGGCCGCGGGGCTGCCAGGGTTCTTGGGGTTTTAGGAATGTGGGGTTTAGGATTTGGGCTTTAAGGTTTAGGGTTTTAGGGGTTTAGGCTTTTAGGGTTTTAGGGTTTAGGGTTTAGGGTTTAGGGTTTAGGGTCCGGGGGTGAGGTAAGTGAAAGTGGGGTATAGGAAATAAGCTCCAACTCAATGGAATATGCACATGTGGATCCTTTGACCTTCGTCCCCCATTTTGAGCCCGCTGAGATATATGATTCAGGATTTAGGGTGTAGGGTTAAGGTGCATAAAGATAGGTGGGTTTATAGGGTAGGTACAGGATCGGAGCTGCAGCGTTTAGGGCCTACACTCAGTATGGCATGTCCCAAACCTTTAGCCCTAAACAATAAACCTGAAACCCTAAGCCCTAAAACTCAAAAACCTAAATCTTAAGCCTTAACCCCTAAGCCTTAAATGGAGGGTTATCATACATGCTGGTGAGCGCCGTGCGTTGGCCTGGGATGGAGTGGTCTAGATGGATGCATCCTGTGTGCTTTCGGCCGGACTTGCTAGGTGGGAAAAGGTTTAGGGTTAAGGAATTAGGATTCAGGGTTTAGGGTTAGGGTTAAGGATTTAGGGTTTTAGGGTTTTAGGGTTTAGGGTTTAAGGGTTTAGGGTTTTCGGGTTTAGGGTTAGCGTCAAGGATTAGGGTTTTAGGGTTTTAGGGTTTGGGACTTTAGGGTTTAGGGTTTTCGGTTAGGGTTAGCGTCAAGGATTTAGGGTTTTAGGGTTATAGAGTTTGGGATTTAGGGCTTTAGGGCTTTAGGGTTTAGTAAACCCAGTTGAGTGCATCCCAGGTAAGTAGGCCTTTCACCTACCGGTTTTTAGAGGTGGCAAAAAACGGACACGGGTGATAGGGCTGAGGGGTACATAGTAGGGTTTATGGTTTAGGGTTTAGGGTTTATGGGTGAGGGGTTGGGCTTGTAACTCTACACCTGAACTAGACCTCGAGCCCTACATATCATTTACATATCCCTACATGTCCCTACATATCACTATATGATAATATGACCCTCAAGAAAGCCGCTTAGAGCCAGTGAACCCTACGGGCCGCACGCCCTTGATCCTTATGGGAGTTTCCCAAAATTAGGGGTACCCTTTTGGGAGTCCTCATAATAAGGGTTGTAGTATCTTGAGGTCTATATTGGGGTCCTTTCATGTAGGGAAACTGCCTATGGGGGTTCAGGTGGCATCGGCAGAGGCGTGAGTAATTGCCAAAGAGTTTAGGGTTTAGAGGGTTTGATAGGTTGACTCAAAAAGCCCCGGACGACAATCGTTACTACTAGTTAAGCAAGCATCTTACTAAGCCTTACACCTTAGGAAAGTTTTCTAGTAAATTACGGCAATGCAGGATTTTGGTATCCACAGTATTCCAGCTAGTTCTTTATGTTGCACCTCGCAAATTGCAACCTGCAATTGGACCCCCTGCGCCCAAAGCCTTTTAAAAACTGTCAACCCTACACCTCGAACTCTAGACCTAATATTTTCAGCCCTCAACCTAAACCGCTCCGAACCCTGACATGATCTAAGGTACTGACCATGCACCCCTACCTGTTTCCTGGGTCCCAGCTATGGGCCCTGAATTGGGTTTGTAGAGCTTCATTCGGTATAAGAGTAAGAACCCCAGATGTAGGGGTCCATACTGTGGATCTTAGACCCAAGACCTTGAGCCCTAAGACCGAAAACTTCGACCCAAAGCCTCAAACCTCAAACTGCGCAGTGCTTGAGGACTCGTTGCCGGACATGGGGGAGCTATCTTCGAAAGACTGGGAGGTGCCATCAGATGCCCGAAAACTATGACCCCAGATCCTGCGCTTTGAATTCTAAATACTTGATTTAAACCCGAAACCCTAAACCCTAGTCGATGTCCCAAAGGTCTTACGCTGATCCACGCTGTGAGCCTCCCAAATCCCCCAAATCTGATACCCAAGACACTACACCAAAAGCGTTTACAAAGTCCAGGATTAGTAGCTTAAGGTCTATCACTCAAGGTTGTATAGGGAGTTTTTTAGGCATTGTACAGGGTTGCTTTGGGATAAAGGAACGGGCGTGGAAGCTACTATTTAGGGTTTATAGGGTTCTAGGGCCGCAGAAAAGTGTTCTTGGAGGTTCACGATGAACTTTATACCCTCACGCCTCAAAATCCTGAACTAAACAGTCCGAAGGCCAAAGAAGCTCTAAACGGTTTAGGATTTAGGGTTTGGGGTTTAGTCATGCGCACTTGCAAGTTTGGTTCCTCGGCACCTCCCATTTGCCATAAGTTATCCCACAAAGAAGTACAATATTGCTTCGGGCGGGGTTTTTTCATAAAACTGTAGGAAGTATTCTTCGATTATTCTTCTTACAATTATTGCCATGTTTATTCTTATTAGTCTTATTTCTATTATTCTTATTACTATGATTACCATTATTGTTCCCCAGATTGGCTTGGTGTTGTAGGAGCATTTGGCACTACACAAAATGTTTGTGAACGAGTAAGGGTCCCGTTTTGCCGAAGATGGGACCGCTGCCGACAGAAACGAAAGGAAGGAGTGTTTTTTGGGGGATACTTTAGGTGGACCCCCCACCCAGTAATAGTGACTATCCATTATAATAGGGATTATATTAGGGTCCTCTTATATTCCTACTATATCACTATTACAGGGTGGGGGGTCCTCCTAAGGGATACTAGGAGTTAGACCCTAAACCTTAAACCCTATAAAATGAGATATTGAGGGGACAGTGGGAGCAGCAAAAAGGCGGGAACCACGTGGTTTAGGGTTCGGGCTCTAGGGTTGGTACGTTCGGACAAGGACGACTACTTATGGTTTAGGGTTTAGGGTTCAGGGTTTAGGGTTTAGGGTTTAGGGTTCAGGGTTTAGGGTTTAGGGTTCAGGGTTTAGGGTTTAGGGTTTAGGATGGTCCTGGTCACTATAATTTGAGGTTCAATGGTGCTCACATACTCGCACTGAAATCATGGTTGCTAGCGCGATTACATGAATGAATACCCATTTCCATCTGATTGAGATTACCATTTTTTGCTTCAAGACTCAAGACTGCTACGACTTGTCACGACGGCAAGAAGTACGATAATGCTGATGGTGATGCTTCTTGACCATGTGCTCGAAAGCACCGAAGAAGGAACCCCCCCAGCACTGTCGCAGTAAGCAGGCGCCTGCCAGATCGAACCTTTGTAGCAAAATTGCGGGTGTTTTCGTTAATTACGAAAGACGGGGTGTCTCTAGTACGGATGCTGACCCCCGGAATGGATGCCTAAGGGCACAGCAATTTTATAGACTTAAATCCCAACCCCCTACACCCAATTTATCTTTATAAAGCGTTGAAGGAAGCCTATGAGGGGTCACACGCAGGCCCAAATAAGTACCAATACTTGCTTAAGCCCCTACATTATGAATTTCCATAAACCCATAATTAATTCAAGTTTCCATGTCTTTTTCCATCTCTAGTACAGTACCCCCCATCCCCTATGTCCCCCAAGCCTGTAACCCTTTAAATGTTATCCCCCAAACGGCATCAGTCTCCTAGCCAGGCTTCAACAATGCCCTGAACCCTAAACCCCAAACCCTGAACCCTAAACCCTAAATCCTGAACCCTAAACCCTTAACCCTAAACCCTAAATCCTGAACCCTAAGCCCTGAACCCCAAAAGCCTCTGAACTGTAAGCCCTGTTTGCTAATCGTCTTGCAGGTGCTCTCCCAGTGGCTAGCGCCGAGCTATTGTGATCCCAAGGAGCTTCAGGCAATGCTTCCAGCGGGCTGAAGGGGTTTAGGGCAGGGTTTTCGGGATTCGGGGGTTGGGGTTTATTTAATGGTTGCGGAATTTATGGCTTAAGGTGATCCAGATTGAGGCTCAATGATTGAGGGTTTAGAATTTGGGACTTATGCTTCGCGTTAAGAGTTGCTTCTCAAGATTGGCGTGCCCTTAATCACACTCCCTTCAGGGTGCAGAGGGACATATAACATTCAGGCTTGCAGGGTTCAGACGGTTTATGGCTTCTGGTTTAGTATTTAGGGTGTAGGGTTTCTCAAAATAGGGGTACCTGAGGGATGCCGAGGGGCCTGTGGAGATCATAAGGAGGTTATATATGGTCCCTCTCCGGGATTACATGAGGCTTGCATTACAAAGGCTCTCAGATGGTCATGAGAACTTGGGTATGATACCCTCACAGCATCTGCTTTGGGTCCTGGGTTTGTTGGAAGTTTCAAGCTTGGAGCCGTGGAGTTTAGGTAAGTTATCACAGGGTAGGTGTAGTGTCTCGGTCAGCGTGTTCTCTTTTGAGGGACCTATTTAAGGATCACATACAGTTCCACGTGGAAATCCCACCGCTCAGTGGGCCCTACAGGGGACCTCAGCTGTATTGTCGTAGCACAATCATGTCATACAATGTTATAGGATTTGGGATGAGGGTTTGTACGTTTGGTAAGGAAGTGCCAGCAGAAGGCTTGCTTTCTGGACTGCAATCAGGGGCTTTTTGCGCTTAAAGTCCTGTACTCTCAACCTTAAGTGCTAAACCTTAAACCCTCATAAGCGCAAGCCTTGAGCCTAAATTCCTGGAGTGCCGCTTTTGGGGTTTGTTTGGCGTAGGGAGACGTTGCAAGTAAATTGTTGAGGTTGCTTGCAGCTATCAGGACTAATGAGCGGATTTTGTAACCCCCAGCCCCCAAATAAGGAGCCCTTGCTAGGCATATGATAGAAATGGTAGTTTCCCAAAATAGGGAGACCCCAATATAGACCCCAAAATACTATGATCCGTATTATGGGGACCCCCAATAAGGTACCCCTAATGTTGGGAAACCCCCAAATAGGGTTTTAACTTTGGGCGGGAGATGTGGTTACCAAAATGGGTTTAGGGTTCAGCCCTGGGTTTAGGGTTTTGGGTTTGGGAATGCGGCCGTCATCCCTGCAATACAAAGTCAGCATGCGCAATATTCACACTTAGAGTCTGCAGGGTTTTCATGTAGACGCATGATTTATAAACCCCCTCCTTTTAACGGCCTTAATATTAGGATCCCTATTAAGGGAAGGAGGTAAACCCTAACCCTAAAGGTTTATATTAGGGTTTAGGGTCCCCCTTGCAAGACCTAGACCCTCAGTGGGCGGTGAGCCCTGAAGTCTGCACCCTGGCTTGGGGTTTGGGGCAGTTTAGGGGGTTTAGGGTTTAGGGGTAGGGGTTTAGAGTTTAGGGTTATGGGGTTAGTAGGGTATGAAGGAATAGATTTTCAAACTCCCATATTCAAGTCTGTATTTCCTGTCCCAGAATTTCTGGTTTAGGCGCAGGTTGTTGGACGCAACGGTTCACCAAACAGCCTAACATTCTTGAGCGAAAGCCTGCATGTGTGAATTTTTGTGTTCCCAAAGCGCCACCACACAACCCGAATCCCGAAAATCCTTAAGGGGATGTGCGCAAGTTGTGGGGACTTTCGTACGTAACGGGCTTTCACCCGATCTCCTTTCATGGAGTTCCAGGCTGTTCTAAGACTTAGGATTTATAGGGTTTAGGTTCCTCCAACAAGTCATGTGGGTAGATCGCAAAACTTGGGTCCCATTTTGGTACTCCTAAAAATTCGGTGATGTAATGGAATCTATAACCCGAAGGGACCCATAGTTTTCAGAAGATTCCATGTGCAACCGAACTCTTATGCTCCTTTCCTCATCCGGAACCTTTCAATCCTTAATGGACGCTCTACCGAATACCCATGGACTCCTGTGCTAAGATTGTAAGACATGGCCCTGTGCATGGGGTACTGCCCCCATTCTGTAACAGTTGGATAATATCTACGGGGTTGTGGGTTTAGGGTTGCAATTATATGTAGCCTTCAATATGACCCCCAATATAGACTGTTACAGGGTGGGCGCCAGTACCCGCCTATGCAAATCCTATGCTTCTGCTGCTGTCGGCTCGCATGGAAGCTGTGAAGCCGTGGTTCAGGGAACGTCCGGGACTCAAGTCGTTGCTGGGTTGCTGTTAAGGAGCTTAAAGCAAGTTACTATAATAAGGAAACCATGCTTTTTGTTATAAATCCATCGTATGATAATCTAAAACTTTACTGTTACACTATTTAAGGTCCTTAACAAGAGCCCAGGTTGTTCAAGTCTTGTTCAGTTGTGAATGTCATCGTGGGCCTCCATATGAAAATTCCCACCTCCAATCTTGAGCTGTTATAATACGCACTAGAAGAGTTTGGAAGTATGTAACTCGGGGCCCTGGGTAACCAAAACTGACTGTATAGAGGGGGCCCCACATGCCTTAGGTAGATAGAGCAAGTTGGAACTGCATGCTCCCCCCTCAACCCCCCCAAACTTTTAGGGCTTAGGGTTTTTGAAATCCTGAACCCTAGGATTCATACGGTTGTTTCTTTCATGTTGAAGGTTCTGGCGATTAGGTTCAGGGTTGAGGGTTTGCGGAAGATGGTTGGCCACGTGGTATGGGGATTCAGGGTTGCAAAGGTCCAGGATCCATCCAGTCCCTAAACCCAAAACCTTAAACCCTGAACCCTAAACCCTAAGCCCTAAATCCGAAACCTGGGCTGTTGTGGAATGGTTTAGGGTTTAGGACAGTGGCATCTGGATATTTCTCAAAACAAGCCTTATAAGCACCCTGCATAATTCCTATGCCCCTTGAGGTGCCTACTAGGAGACTTCTACTTCGAGAAGCTCCCATGTAGATCTGAACCCAATATGGATTGAGCATGGTAGGTTGCATAGTGCCTGAAACATATTCAAGACATGGTTTTGTGATGGCAGTGTGAAAGTAACCCCCTCCCCGCCCTCCCCCTAATATTAAAGCCCCCCCCCCGCCCTTATATCAAATACTTACATGGCATATTATAGTATATTGGGAGTATTTCATATTAGGCAGGGTGGGGGCGCCTAAAACATAGACCCTACACCTCAGGGGTGGGGGGGTTTAATACTAGGGCGAGGAGATTAGTCGGGACCTACGGCCGGATTCAGAAAGCGAAGGTTGAGGGTTGATGGGCTAAGGATTTAGTGTTTAGGGCTTAGGATTTAGGAGTTTAGGGTCCAGGGTCTTTGGTTTTGGGTGTTGAGGCTGAATCTACGAGGTCTTGAACATCATGGTGCAGGTTCATCCCGAGAAACAGCAGCTAGCACCTTTTTTTATGGGCCAGGCTTGTACTGGGCAATTTAACGCGACCTCACGCGACCTCAATATACATGGTGGTCTACATGTGCCAAATTTCAAATGGCCTTAAATTTGGAATTGAAACTATTCTAAATTACCCTGCTTGTACTTTCAGTTTTTTCTGATGTCAGGGTGTTTTGCCAGGTGCCGGGCAGGTTTGTGTGGGGTTTGTATGACACTCAGCCTGCGTACTCTTGTAAAAACAGGCCCAGCCGACTGCAACATGACCACTAGGCCTAAGCCGCCTCTAGGGTCTCAGGGTTTAGCGGTCTAGAGTTTAGGAAGTGGTGTGTAGGGTGTAGGATTCAGGGTTTAAGGTTTTGGGTTTCTGAAGCTGCCCTCCATTCAATCCCTGACAAAGCCCCAAGCAACATCCAGGAAACATGTACGTCTCAAAGCCTAGACTCTCAACCCTCCACTCTCTAAGCTCCAAAGCGTAAACGCTGAACTTTAAACGCCAAATCCTGCACCGCCGACCCCAAACCCCTAAACCCTAAGCCCTAAACCCTAAACCCTAAGCCCTAAACCCTAAACCCTAAACCCTAAACCCCCAAACCTTTAGCGCCCTCGCACTCCTCCAACTCCCAAGCTCCCAAAATGTGAAGCCTCGAGGTGGGACTGAGCCATGGCGACGGGAGGCTCGCCTCACTGACCTGGGTTTAGGGTTCAGGATTTTAGGCTTCTGGGTTTTAGGGTCTGGGATTTAGGGTTTAGGATTTAGGGCTTTGGGGTTTAGAATTGAGGGTTTAGGTTTAGGGTTTAGGTTTAGGGTTTGGGATTTAGGCTTTAGGATTTCGGGTTCAAGGTTGAGAAGTGAGGTTCCATATTGCGGATGGAGGAAATCTTGTTCATTACGCTGTCACCGTCACGGCATAAGGTAGATAAGGTTGTGAAAGATACCTCCTTCCGCAGTTGGTTCAGGATTTAGAGTATAGATATTTTATATAGGGTAACATTATAGTTTGGTTTGGGTTGTTATATTTCAGAAGAAGAACACAGCATAGGTAGGTCCAAGCAACGGAAACACTTCTTTGCCAATAAGGGGACTCCTAAACCTAGACCCGAAACCCTAAACACTGTTCTGATTGAAAGTTGACTCCATGGGTCTCAGGGTTTAGGGTTGAGACTTTGGGTTCGGGTCTGTTGGCTTGAGGTATGGGTTTATAGGCACTAGAGTCTTGGGTTTGGGGCTGGAGCTCAGTGTTTGTACGGGCTACGGTTTAGGGCTGAGAATTTTGGGGTTCGGAGTACAACGTTGGCTGGGGTTGGAGTGAAGTGTGTAGAACCCTAAACCCTAAACCCTAAACCGTGAGTGTAGAGCTTGTGAAGCATTGATAGACGCTCATTGTTCAAGTAATCATCATACATCCCTGGAGTCTCCGAGGCCCCAATCCCTCAGCCCTAAACCACCCGAACGCCCTTAACCCCAAGTCCTGAACCCTAAAACCCTAAACCCTGAAGCCCTGCAACCCTAAACCCTAGATCCAAAAACCCCAAACCCTAGACCCTTAACCCTAAAGCCCTAAAAGTCTAAACCCTAAACTCCAAACACCGATTTTTGGACAGGCCTAGCCTCCTCAAGGAGCGCGTCGCTGCCCAACTTGAACCATGGCTGCAACTATAAGGTTTAGGATTTGGGGTGTAGACTCCAGGGATTAGGGTGTAGGTTTAAGGTTTAGGGTTTAGGGTTGGGTTTAGGGCTTGGGGTTTAGGGTTTAGTGGTTTAGTGGTTTGGGGTTTTGAGTTTAGGGTTTAGTTTATGGGGATGTGGATTGAGATTTAGGATGCAGGAGTTCATTAGTTTGGTCTCATAATGGAGGCCGACTTGACGATCAGTTGCGATTTTGTTCGCGCCCCTTGCTGGTGCATGTACCTACGCCATCCCCTCCCCCTAAGAATTAAAACCTCCCATCCTTTGATATCAAATGTTCCCAAAAATCTAGTATGCCACAAAGGGAATATTTAATGTTTGTCAGGGATTGCTCATACCCTAAACCTAAACAACAACCCTAAACCCTAAACCCTGAAGGAAGGCAGGGTGTTGATGTACATGTTTCTGGGGGGTCTAGGGTAGTTAGACTTTTGGCTCGTGTTGGGGGAAGCTTCCTATATTAAGGGTTATCATATCTTGGGATCTATTTTGGGTCCCCCCCTCCTTTATGGAAGGTACCGTATGTGTACTATAAAGGGACTCTACTGGGAACCCGAAATAGGGAACCCCAAGAATATAGCAGGAAAATAATGGAATACAAGGACCCTGGTAGGTATATTCCTATTATATACCTATTATATTCTTGGGGTTCCCTATTTGGGGTTCCCAGTAGAGTCCCTTTAAAGACTTGAAGCTTGATCCTGTCAACCCCGAAGCCTAGCCATCAACAGGCATTAATTTTGCAAGCACACCTGGAACCCTGTGTAGGAGAAACCCAAACCCTTGGGCTGAATAGCCTCTGGCAAAAGACTGTCAGTGGAAAGGTAAAATCCTACATAACCCCTAATATACTATATAGTAGTTTCCATTTTCTTTTCCATTATCCCAATATAATCCCTATAATCCCTATAATTTCCCTTTTCTTTTCCATTATCCCTACCCAGGAATCTCACGTCATGCCTTCTCCAGACGGCTGTGCGGGTTCCCCAGTGAACTGCACCGACCCACCAGAGGTGCCCTGGTTGGAAACCTGGGTACAGGTCTGAGGCTTTGAGAGCTTGGAGATGCCTAGACAGGCCATGCATAGAGCTTGCTGAACCAGTGAGTGCCCCGTGCCCAAGCCCCGCGCAGCTGAGGTGTTGGAGCCCACGCCCGCAGCCTGGAAGCCTGTGGCAAACCTTGGAATCAAGAGAGCCGAGACACTGGGTTTAGGTGCAGGGCTCTGTCGGACCAGGAGCCAGAGGAGGAAGCTACTTTCGACAAAGGTAGTTCCAACATCGTGGAGCAATACAGAATTTGCGAGAATCTAGCAGGCAACCCTTTGCTGCGGCCTGTCTCCCATTTCAGCCACGCCACTTCTTGCAGCAGAGATCTCCTTAGTACGCTGCCGGTGCGAACAGGTGTCTTGCAGTAGTCTCGCTGTTACAGCTTGAATCCACTCGCAAAGCTCGCAAAACTCAACTCCAGGAATCTCGTTCTCCCCACCCAGCTTGCAGCCACTGGAAGGAACCCTGCAAAAGTCCGCAATTCTGAGTAACACAGCCATCCAAAAAAGGGATCCCACGCCTGAGCCACCAGATGGCATGCGCCAAAATGCACAGGATACTCAGCCTGTTTTAATTTGTTTTAAAACAAAATTTGTTTTAAAACAATTTGTTTTAAAACAAATGTGTTTTAAAACAAATTAAAACAAGTATGAGTTTGACGGTGCGGCTGGCAAATTCCAAGCGTCGCGTGCATGAGCTGCCACAATCTGGAACGTGTGTCAGAGGCAAGGGCACCGCGTCCGTGCCGCACCAAACGCCTGGGCCAGGCTCCGGGCTTCGGATCTAGTTTACAAGGCAATCGCAAAGTTTACAGGAATCATCTTGGCAACTATCTTGGACATTGTAGTGGACCGGAAGCACACTAGCACCCATCGCAGAAGCAATGACACGATAGACCTGCGTTCGTGGCTGAACATCACAGCTGCACCCCAATGATGCCAACAGCTCTTACCTTGATCACTAGTTCTCCGAGAAGACAAGCAAACCAGCCTGGACACCGGAGATTCAGCTTGCAGACTGGCTGGTTCTCGCTGTAACCCAATACTAGTAGCCTGTAACCTTACAACTTCCTATCCCCCTCAGTTGCCCCTAAGAGTAGACTTCACGCGAATAATAAACGTAACCTGCAGTATCCGGATTTGCAACCAAAGGCTCCGCCGCAGCCGTTGCAATCTGCCGTGGCCGGGCAAAGCGTGCGCTCCGAAACAGGCGCAGTCCCCTGGCAAGCTCCCCGGCTCCTTAGATCGCTTCAAGGTTTTTAAAGGGGCGCCTTAAAGACGAAAGCCCCTTTGCTCCCCTTTTCTGTACCTGAAGAATCCATGGAAGCGCAAGGAAATCATATTTCTAGCTGTTTCTTAGACGCACGTCGACCAGGCCCTGAACAACTCATAACGAAACGTGTTCCGGGGCTTGGGGGACTGCACCAGGGCTTTGCATCTATCTAACGTAGAAGTAAGCCCCTCTCTCTCCCTCTCCCTCTCCCTCTCTTTCTCTCTCCTCCCCTCTCTCGTGCCGTCGCCGTCTCCTGCCAGCAGTGCCTTGCTTCGTGTAATTACCGTATAAAATATCTCACCCTAAACCCTGAGCCCTAGCCCAGTACTTCGCCACGCTAGGAGACATCGGCAAGCTACAGGCCAAACTATTTGCAACAGCGGACGGTGGGTTGTGGATATATTGGGAATATATGGGGATAAGGAAAAAGAAAATGGAAACTGCTATAGTACATAGGGATTATATAGGGATAATGGAAAAGAAAATGGAAACTACTATGTAGGATTTAGGGTTGACTACCTGACACCTCCCGCATTATCATATAGGGTAGTATGATGTAGTATGTATCTATTGAGGATTTATTGGGATAATGGAAAAGAAAATGGAAACTACTACATAGTATACTGGGGTTATATTATGTGGATATGTTACAGTGATGGATTTTTTGCACTCGTCTGGTTCTCTTCCGACAGCCGGGATGCATCAGCTTGCCAGTGGCAGTGACCTGAATCGGCCAAAAGAATATGCCGTGCCCCTTAAGTAGATAGAATATGGTTTTGGGTAAATTATGATAAGATGCCCATATACCCCAGAGTCTATCTACTTAAGGTGGACTATAGGTAGATCTGGGCCTGGGTTCCCAGAGACTAGCTGGGCTAGGCTCCAGGAGCCCATTTTACATAGTTCCCAAAAAGGGGTGCTTTCCAAAGTGCTCCCATTTTACTCCCATGAAACCTTTCGTGCCTGTGCGTTTGCAACTGGCTTCTGGGCTCTGGAAAACAGAAGGACCTACCCTAAACTCTAAACCCTACCCCTAAACCCTAAACCCTCAACCCTACCCCTAAACCCTAAACCCTAAACCCTAAACCGTGTTTAGGGTTGCGGGCTTTTGACTGCCCGCCTGACACGTCACTTTCCGGGTCTCCACGATATCCTTCAAGCCGCAGGTCTGATTGCACTCCTGCACGGGGCCGGAAGTCTAGGTAGGCATGTTGCGAAACATCAGTGCTATCTGTAGCAGTAATTCTAAGGAAAATATGAGTTCTGGAATATGTACACGTATATACACATGTGTGTGTGTTCGTATGTGTGCATACGTATATGTTTATAACTGGGGATACTACTTGCTTTTAAGCCGGGCTCTTCCCTACACAGGCGTGGCTAGAATTTGGGAGCTTCTCATTCAGCAAACACCTGCGCATTCTCACAGGGCAGCAATTCCCCAGCACCCCACATAGCCGTGGCTGGGATGTTAGAGCGTCTCATTCAACAAAAGCACCTGTGCAATCCTCAAAGGGCTGAAATGCCTCCAGAAAGGTCACTATCGGTGTCCACATTTCTGTTACCCTCTCTGGGCTACAGACAAGCTAACCTGATACCCACATGATGCTGAGGCAAATCGCTGCAAGACGTGTACGTCCACTGCCTACACACTTTCAAGCCGAGGCAAGGCTTACTACGCGTTTAAAATGGAGACATCCTTCTAGAGAAGGTATTTTGTAGTACATTATAATATAAAATAATGGATTATACAAAGTTGCATTTTTTCTGTGTCCAACGGGGTCCCTAAAAGGTAGTGTCCTGTTGTATGGATCCGGTTCCATAGGGGTGGATAAGGTGCCCCCAAGGAAAAATGCTCACAATACTGAAGGCTGACAGCGACTACGCGGCTATCCCAAATGCCCCTTAAAGATTAGGCCAGGGTTGTCGTCTAGATGGAAGGAGGTAATATGAAGGCGCAAAGAAGCCCCCTAAACCCTAAACCCTAATAAACAAATGTGAGAGCTGCAAGGAAGGCGGTCCGTCGAGTCATCCCAGCTTTTGTAGGCCCAGGCCACAACATCGCAGCAGTCCTCTGCCTGTCGTTTAGGGTTTATGGGGTTGATAGGGCTTATGGGCTCATAAGGTTTATAGGGTTCAGGGTTCAGGATATGAGGTTTAGGGTCTAGGGGTTTTGTTTGGATCTATAGTCCCTCTTGAGTAGATAGAATATGGGGTATAAGGGATCTTACCTTAACATACCCAAAGCTATATTCTATCTACTTAAGGGGGACTATAGGGTTGAAGGTGCGGGAGTGGGTACGTGTCTGCAACCAGCAACCATCAGATTCATTTCCTCAAGAGATAGCAAACAAAACCTGCGTAGCGAAAGCGCATCGAAGCGCACTGTTGCCGAGAACACCAAGTGGCAACTTGCACTGCGCTGCCATGGTTTTGTAATTCTTGCCAGTGGCTTTGAAGATCTGCTACCACACCCCGGAAAATCTCTACAATTGGAACTCGGCCTGGCAGGGACTTCCCTTGCATTGTTCATGCTTGCCGGTCGCCTTGGGCCAGTAGCCTGCAGCACTGCGACTTGCAACATTTGAAAGGTGAAGGTTTCCTGAAATTCTCGCTCTCTGCCGTGCCATCCGGAGGGTCCAGCAATTCTGGGGCACTTAGGTGATTCCTGAAATTAGGAATATTTGAGGGTCTATATTGAGGTCCTCTCATTTAGGGAAACTACCAGGTATCCCCTGACCATCCAACGCCGCACTGTTCTGAGAAGAACAGATCTGGAATCCTGATTTCGGGAAACATTCGCATGGCAAAGAATGGGCCCCAATGCCTGGCACGGATGCTCACAGGACCTAAACCCTAAACCCTAAACCCTTAACCCTAAACCCTAAGCAGGACAGGAAATAACAACAAACTCTCAAGATGCTACAAAAAGAAAGGGTGATGATAACACTTGTTCATCATAGGGTTGATATGGACCACCTTGAAGGAACATCTTTCAACCTTTATGTAGGCCTAAACCCCCTGAGCCGGGGGGGAGGGGAAGGGGGGGGGGGGGTCTTGTCAACGGAGGCCCGCATCAACCCCGAGCGATAGCATCCCTCCCTACTCCCGCGGCAGTCCTCGAGGGCAGCTGAAGAATTCACAGGTCATAAGGGTAGTGGTGCTGGTTGAAGTGGTAGTAGTGAACGTCGTTGTTGTTGTCACCTGTCTGAAAAAATCTTGACTAACTGAGATGCAAGTGCACCGGAGCCACCAGAGCCCGTGCATGCAGTTGATCTCTCGACCCTTTTCCATTTCAGGCGCAGCCGATGTTCCAGCTGCAGGTAGCCGATAGGCAGAATTTCCCCCGAGTTCCCTGTTAATCCAGAAAATGTTCTGTGTTGTATTTCTGCACAACTTGGGGAAGCTGCATCCACCCCGCTGCATCCGTAGTTACCTTTGCAGTCTAGCAACACACAGCGGAGTGGGAGGACAAAGTACTCGAACCGTGTCCGGTTTCGCACCTGCTTCTGGGGCAATATAGGGGTTATACAGCGGCAATATAGGGTTTACATAGGGTAATATAGGGGTCATATAGGGGCGATGTAGGGGGAAGGAATTTGAGGTTTAGAGTTCTGGGAGTATATTACGGGGATAATGGAAAAGAAAATGGAAACTACTGTAGCATGTTGGGGTTATATTGAAGTTGAGGACTATATGAGGGTACATACTATAATGGAGAATCAAATGGAAAAGAAAATGGAAATGCAATGGAAAAATGGATTATATAGGGGATTACATGGAGTAGGGTTTCTCTAAATTACGGTAGGTTTAGAGTTCTGGGGTTTAGGACTTGGTAGTGCTTGGGGCCAGTCGCCGGGTCTGAAGATCTAGGCTTTTTGGAAGGCTTTGAGGTTTCCAACCTTTCCACACTTCGTGTAGCAGATGGAGACCACCTCATTCTCAAGTCCAAGGCTGCTATGATGCTTCAAGCTGGAGTCCGTAGATCCGCCTGCGAACGACTTTGTCTGAACTGAAGGCCTCAAGGGCCTGAAGTCAAACCGAGCAGAAACTCCCATTCATAGTGCTAGGGTAAAAAACACCCTTTCTGATTTCAATTTGACTTTGCATATAGCCAGCCCACAAGGCAGACAATGTCCAGCCTTGACAGCCGTCACAACACAAGGCACTCGACATGCATCGTAGAAGCGGGCCTTTGCAAAGAGCATCTGCCACAGCCTTCCCTGTCGAGGGCTCAGTGCACGTCACAGGGCGCTCCTGGATTTCCTGACCTGGGTTCAGGGCTTGGGGCGTAGGGTTTGGGGTCAGGCGAGTCTCTGATCATGAGAAGTCCTCTCGTTGGATCCTTCCCAAGTAGCAAAGATTTTGGGGGTAGCCTGTACTTGCGGTGGGTGTGTGCGTGTTATGCATGTGCCATCATGCATCAGCACAGATAAGGTTTCATTTTACCTTGTCGGTACCGAAATCATGCAGCCAAAGGTCAGCCCTTTGCGGTTTTGGCAGAGTCAAATCCTACTCTGCGCTGCACTGACTGGAGAAGTCTAAGATTCAGCTGCATCTCTCATCGCTGAAAGACCCCAATGTCGTCCCACCGATGACAGGCGTGTTCCTGAACTTGTCTCAAATCAAGTCAGACATGCCAAGCTGCCGAGACCGCAATCTCGCTCTGAGCAGTTCAAGGGGTTCTCGCCCCTGAGTTTGGGAGAGGGGAAACATCAGGAGTCCCTTTTTGGGAGTCCCCATGATAAGGATTGTCGTGTTTAGGTGTCTGCATTGGGGCAGATTTTTTGAAAACTCATTGATAGCTGGGGGTTTCCCAAAATTAGGGGTACCCTTTTGGGGGGTCCCAATAACAAGGACTGTTGTATTTTGGGGTCTATATTGGGGTCCCCCTATTTTGGGAAACTACCAGCTGGAATCAGATATAAGTACTTACTAACACTTTTGGGCTCCCAAGGTGGCTCCAGACAGTGCTGAAGGGAAATGCCGCACAACTGCTCATCAACGTAACAACTAAAAACTGAACTGAAGGTTTTGGGGGGGGAGGATGCCCATAACAAGGATGTTAATCTTTGGGGTCCATATTGGGGTCCCCTTACTTTGGCAAACTACCAGGAAACTACCAACTTTTCTAAAAGACCACGCCGAGGCGCCACGGGCTGTAAAGCCAGTCTGGGCAAGCCTGTGTTGCGGCACAGCCGACCTGAGTAGAGAACTTGCATTGCAGGGTCTGCCAGCTAATGGAGCAGCAACAGAAATGATCCAGATCTGGCTGTGGTCTTCGGTCTTCATAAGGCAAACCTGAAGCAGGTTTGCATGGCAGAACTTATACGTATCAGACCGCCCAGAAGGACTGCATGTAAACAGCGGCCGCTGCCTGATGCAAGGACATGCACATGACAGCATGGCCGCATGTGGTAATTTCCATACATCGGCGGACGCCAATCTAGATCCCAAAATACTTTAGTAGTTTCCATGTTCTTTCCCATTATCCCTATACAACCCCTATTTCACCCCATATAGAACCCCAAAATACTGTAGTCCTTGTTCTGGGGAACCCCAAAAAGGATCCCCTAAATTTTTGGGAAACCCCCACGTAGGTGGTAAAGAGCGCTAGGCCACTTGGCCAAGCCGAGCTGCACATCCGAAAGCTCCCTTTTCTGGGTGGCCGTTAAGGAACCAAAATTCAGTTACCACAATGGGTATTATATATAGAGAGTGTTTAGGGTTACCATAATGGGTGCTTCAGGGTTACCAGAATGTGGGTATATATAGAAGCTCCCTTTTTGGGGGGTTATGTGGGAGGTTCCAAAAAATGGGTAGTTCCTAAAATTAGGGGGTGATGGAAAAGAAGGAAGCTACTATTTAAGGTTTAGGCTTCCGAGGGCTCTGGGCGGATGAGGGAGCTGTTACATAGAAGAAAGATCAGAAACGGCACCCTGATGATAGCAGCTTCAAAGATCTCAATGATTGGGCGCGTTGCCATGTACATGGTGCATAGCACGATGCAGCGCAACTCTACTACCATGAAGGCTATTAGTCATGCTGGGTCAAAAGGCTTGACAACTTACAAAACTGGTAGCCAGGTGAGCAACAGGGAGTCCAATAATCCTCCACAAGAAAGGCACGGGTTTTGGGGTGCTGTCAAAGATGATGAGGCAAAGGAACAGAAAACCCAAAGTTTCATACAGTACCCGCATCACCACCACGCCATCATGATCATCACCGCCGTCACAGCAACTCTCAAATAGGTTGGGTCATTTTGGGGGATGTGCTTCATTAAGATGTAGACAGACTGCCATGGAATAGTGCTGGCAATGATACAGGCGTTTACGGTACTCTTCCAGGCCCCTGGCTTGCGTAACAGCAGGTTTGGCTCCAGCGCAACGATTGTCGTCCACTTGGTGGCCCGCGGTATCCTGCCAGAGACGCAATGGCCCGAAGCTGTCTCGGGCGGGGCTTCTTCCGATAATTACATACTTGGGTTTTTGGGTAATAGTAATTTTAGTACAGGTTTTGGGTAAGTATATGATTATTAGGTACTTGGACCCTTAGGGGTAGCAAATCAGGGAAAGTAGACTCTCAAGCACGCGCGGTGCAAAACAATTCTTGATTTGGCTAGGGCCCAGCTAAAATTCATCGGCATTGCTGACGGGAGAAGCCTGCCTCGCAAGTCACAGAGCGATTCACCATCCTGGGCACAAGGCCATACAGGGCATGCTAGGGGCTACAATTGCTGCAGGAGGACTACGTGCAAAACCACCCTCTTAGCTTGTCTGCGGTATCCTCATTTCGTGCAAGTGGAGAAGGCCTCAGCCGAAAGGAATCTAGCTGAAAGGGTTTTAATAACAATAACAATAACTCTAATAATAAGAAGAATGACCATGATAACCATAACAATAACAAGAGATAAGGTAGTTTCCCTGAATTACTGTTCCCAAAATGGGGGGGAAATCTATATAGGGCCCCGTATTATAATGGGAACCCAAATAAAGGACCCCATATTATAGGGAACTTAGACCGATCCCCATAAGTTTAATTCTACCTCACACAGGGCCAGCGCATGGATCCTCAGCTCATAAAGCAACCTGACATACAAACCCCAACATCGCAGCACAGCCCGAACCACCGCTGTTTCACCTCTGTGGCTCTTAATCTCATGGCTTTCACTTATCCTGAAAAGTGCGACACAAATCTCCAAAACTCCAGTGATGACCTCCAATGTTGCCATGAGCGGCTAGGAGTATTCGGTCTTCATTGAGATCCCATGTGAATTTCACGTGCCATTAGGATGATTAATCGTCCCTCTCTGTTTTCAAAAGGAATAACCGCAACACTCCTCGCTCACCTTCTTTGGATCTATATGTACCATTGTTTAAACTCCTAGTATCCCCCTAAATAACCCCTATACTTCCCTTTAAGGAGTTTAGACCATAGCTCATATAGTCCCAGTAACTGGTCTGGCTTGCCGCACTCCGTGGGGCACTGGGCTATCTGTGGCCACGGACCGGACTTCCACTCGGTCTGCAGGCAGCACTTCGACCTTTGTACGGCATCAAGGCAGTCTTATGTAAAGGTTTCTTACATGGCTTCTCCAGCTTTGAATGCAGGTCAGCATTGTTGTACAGTCTATAAGCTCTCTGAGTTTCTGCCGAGAAAAATCCACATACGGCTGAGGTAAAGCAAAGGCGCAAGCATTCAGAATGATAGCCAGCATGTGATGCCTACGTATCCTGTAACATGAAGTCATCGAAGAATGAAAGCTGAGGCCAAGGATTGGGGCACCAGGCAAAGCACCAGACATGGTGGAGGTGACACAAGAAGAGCACATTGCTGCAACGGCATAAAAAGGTAAAAAAAACTTTCAGGGCCTTTGGCATGACATTAGACTCTAGACCCATAGAGAGGACTGCCCAACCGCTGGTCACCTTCATGGCTGACTTAACAATGTAGGACCCTGGACAAGTTGCAACATTTCGGCAATAAACCCTGCATGATCCTGCCTCCTTACAAACCCTAAGGTCAAACATCTACAAAATGCACCACCTTCTCAAGCAAGTTCAGCCTGCCATTGGAAGTAGAATCCGCCCAACAGGCCGCCAAGGAGCGCGTCGCACTGCTCACCATCTTGGAAATAATAGGATGGATGCTCCAGTTGTGGGATGGCAGCAGTTAGAGTGCTAGCAGTGCTTAGGGGCCATAATCTGCAGCAGTCTGACTCACTTCCAACAAAAAGGAATCAGAGGATTCAGATTTTAGGCTTGGTTCCTATGAGTGCGCTAGCATGCTAGGTAGCGTACCATGTACCCACAATATTCAAGTACGGAATACTGGACAATCCTATTCTTGATATGGTGCTCGGAAATCGTCATTAGATCCACTCAGCGCTAGATTGCCGCCTTGTCTGTTCTTGGGTCAGCGCTGCTCCTAGCGGATAAAAAGGGTCAGAAACTTGCATATATCCGTAGATGTCCATGCAATGTTGTCATCTTAGTCTTTCATGGGTTTATAACTTCATCACATTTGCCCCCTTTGACGACTTGGGATCTGCAGTGGCTGGTAGCTGGTAGCAGGATCCTCCGGGCCACAGCTATTGCCCACAACTCTGCCTTTCAGCCGGGACGCTGAACACTAAACCCCAACCAGGTTAGGTGGATGGAGGAAGTCTCGCACCAGTTAAAGTTCCCAAGGTACTGCAATTACCATTATCGGAGCCATATTGGGTGGTGCAGTCTATTTGTTCCACTCACAGTGAGTCACCACCACAAGGGCAGCGCCCCAAGAACACAAGCATCCTTCAGGGATTCTACAAGAACTATCATAGGCATCCATCCCTTTTCCCAACCTCCGGTACAAGCCTGGTACCCTTAAACCTAAACCCTAAAACCCTAAAACCCAAAACCCTAAACCCAAAAACCTTAACCCTAAAACCCTTAACCCCAAAACCCTTAACCCTAAACCCTAAAACCTTAACCCTAAACCCTAAAACCTTAACCCTAGACCCTAGGACCTGGTCTGCAGCTCAGGAGCCGCAGATGCGTGCGGGGAAGCGCACGGCTGTGCCAACTGGGCAGTCGTCTGCTGAGCAGACCTCCAATCCAAACAGAATGACAAAATTAAACCCTAAACCTCATAAACCCATAAGCCCTAAACCCTATAAACCCTCAACCCTAAACCCTGTAAGCCCTAAACCCTAAACCGTATAAACCCTGAACAACACCTTGCTTGGGAAATTCTTCGGGGGCTTGATGGCGGATCGTCACTTGTGGTCCAACATGCCCTTCCTCCAAGCTACACTGACAATTGAAGAAGTTGTGGCGCACATGCAGCCTACGTACGCCCAGACAGCTACCGTGCCCGGCACATGTCCATGCGCGGGGTGCTCTATACCAGGATGGGGCCCTTTCGAGAAAAATGTAAGATGCGCAGACTACTAGTCTTCATTCTGAAGCCCACACTCAAAATAGCTTTGAGTTTAACAAGCACTCTGGGTGTCACGGTGATCTTGATCAGATGATCAGAGCAGTGAGCTAAGTTTTGACACACCATCTAATCAAGTTATGCCAACCGCCTGTTGAGAAGGCCTCGCTTTACGCCACACACCCAACCATGAAGAAACACAGCTCGAAGCGTAAAACCTCCCAAAACCCGCTACATCCCCCTGTGCCCCGAATCCTGCAAAATCAATCTAAGCTCCTGGAATCATTTGGTGGTTCTCAGGATTATAATGCGCCTTGTGCTACGTATTAAGTTCTGTGCATTTTATGGCACCTTGCTTGGGGGGAGTAGGCGATGGAGGAAGGGCTATAGCAGCTCCTGCATGGAATAGCAACAATTTTCAGTTGCTGTTCCATTCCCTAAACCCCATAGCTTGCGGCCTATAAGCCCTTGAAAAAGACTTCAGGTCCCTTTGTAGCTTCCATTCGATATTGCATTCCTCCATTCCGAACTCAAAGCAGCCAGCTGACCCTACACCCGCAGCCACCCCATAACCACCACTGTCCTTTACATTTTCCGTTTGCCCTTCCGTTTGACTTTCCGTCATGAACCCATGAAACCCTAGATGGGCCGATATAACCCTCTGTATACATACATCTGTATAAATACCTGGATAGATATACATACATCAATATGCATGCACATATACATACATGTACCTACCTACCTACATACATACATACATACATACATACATATATACATGCATATATACATGCATGCATACATATCTGTACATCCATGTACCGTATCAGTACATGCCTGAATAATCCAGCCCCCCTGCAAGCATCCAGTGGCCTTGTTACAGCATTCCTCAGCGGTGCACTTCTCACCTGGCGCTAACTAGCTGGGAATGAAGGAATGACAAAGAAAATGGAAACTACTATAACGGGTTATTTCTGGAACCGTACACCCTAAACCCTTTAATGGGTTATATAGGGACTATAAGTCCAAGCCCGAGACACGCTCCCCTTTTTAGGGTTTCCAGGGGTTGTATAGTGATACCCCCTTTTAAGCATCTCTAGGGTTCTATAAGGATATACAAAACTAAGGATTCAGGGATTTGGGGCTTCCAAAAAATTAGGGGGTGCCTACGTGTATATTTGATACGGCTGCTGGAAGGAAACTTTGCACCATCCAGAGGTGCAATCTCAAAACGTTAAGACACTTAAGGTGGTGCAGGATTTCTTCCATCCACCGCATAGTACTAGGAAAAGTGCTTGGGCATTTACGCCTTAGGTCTATTCAAAAATAGGGTTTTGCGCGGCATAATCCCCTCCCCCCAAATATTAAAACCCCCCACTGCCCCTAATTTTACATACTTCCATTATATGGTATAGTGTCACATATTGAAAGTATTTAATACTAGGGGGGGGGGTTAGTATTAGGGGGAGGGGATTGCTGCCATCTCAAACATGAGGGACCTTTTGGAAGTCCCTGGAGTTAGGCTTCGTAGTGGTGTTCGTGTCACCAATACCCTCGGTTCATGGTTAGCGTTGCGTTTTGAAGCGTGTTTGTTGGCTTTAATGGCGGCCGTAACTTTTGTACAAGTACTGCATCCCTACCAGCAAATTCAACTTGTGGACGGAAGCTATGATATGGATATTCATCAGTAGTAGACCTCCCCTACATCCGAAAACAAGCTGCTATAAGGAATCCGGAAGGCCGCAACAATTTCTAACAGATTTTCATCTTGGCTCCCTTGTCAGACCTTCCAGGAGGTTGCTCTCTGACCCTTCCGAGCCTCGGCATGCGCTGGGGACGAGCTCCTTCATGACATAGCCAATTGCGCAGTCCGTGTCCTTGGCGTGGGTTCGGATATCTAATAGTCGGCGAAATCCATACATACACGAAAAATAGAAGGCGGCTGTGAGAGCTTCCATGACTATTAGTACGCCCACTGGTGCCTGCAGGGACTTGGGAACGTTCGAGTAATTGCTGCGGCCGAGGGAATGCAAAGACGCTGACTTGCAAGAAGAAATAAAACAGCAGCGCAATCGTCTAACGCTTTCGGGCTGGGAAATTGAAGTCAGTGAGCAGTGATGACATGGCTATGAGTTTTCAGCATGGCTGAATAAAAGCCAGTTGGGGTCGTGATGAAGCAACAACTTCCAAGACGTCTACTATTGCAATACATTTTCTAAAGCAAGGAGGCCGTCTACATATACATAACATATATATATACATATATATATTATATATTATACAAGGAACGTCACAGGGAAGTTAAGAAGGGCGACAGCTGAGATATTACACGGCATCTGCAGCCTATGAGAACACTTACTGAATCCCCACGACCGTCCAAGTGAAGCCTAAGACCTAAGCCTAATCCCTACTCCCTAAACCCACGTTAATCCCGAAACCCTATTCGCCCCCCTTTTGTAGATAGAATATGGCTTGGGGTAAATTCTCATAAGATCCCCATATACCTCATATTCTATCTACTTAAAGAGGGCTATACCCTCCTGGCAATCCTAAACCTTAAACCCCAATCCCTCGACCCTTAGCCCTGGCCTCGCAAATGCCGCAGGCGGGTGTTGCGTAGCACTTTGTGCGGGTGGCCTCGGGCTTCGGATCGCCGCAGACGCTGTCGTCCTCCAAGCATGTAAATAAAAGTCATAGAAATCGCAGGGTCTTGGGATTTTACACCCCATAATGGAGTATCAAACGGAAAAGAAAATGGACAATGAAATGGAAACTAGGATTATAGGTATAGTCATTCGCTTACAACCCCGGAAATACTAGAGACCAAATTGCCAGCTACTGCGCAGCTTGTTGCAAACCACGTGATGTCTCGAGAAATGAGATGTGGTTCTCAATGAAGTGTGAAACCAGAAGCCGGGTCCAGCAACGACTTGGTGTCGAGATCTCGACACTCGACTTTCCGATCTTCATACCTCAGCTGCAAGGCATGGGTGTCATGCTTCCTTCCCCTCCTTTCCCAAGCCCTCTTGGGGCCCATCTCAAAAAGGTTTGCTGCTGGCCTTGCACTACCACCCAAACAGCGCACGGACACTTCCGGTGTCTCGTTTCGGGGATCAGGCGCGCATGGCATGAACCAAAGTCGCACAAAACTCTTAATTTGAGGCCTTGCATGCTTGCCGAAACCTCACATAAACTCCCAGGCCGCTGCCAAGAGAGTTCCTGTTTTTCCGCAGCCCCATAAGCTGAAAAGGAAAACCTCTCAACCAGTCGAACAACCAGTCAAAGCAACTGGACCTCCGGATTTCAGAAAGCTGCCATTACCATCCTCCTGTGCAAGTTTGAGAAGTGGCCCACGGCTCCTAAACCCATGCACCCCAACCCTAAACTGTAACTCACACGCCTCAACCTCACACCCTAGACTCCAACCCATACGCCGCAAACCTGAACCCTTAACTCATACGCCTGGCCCCTAACACCCGAACCCACACACCCTTAAACCCACGTGCACATAATTATCCTAAACCCTAAACAGTAAACCCTACATTCTAAACCCCAAACCCTAAATTCTAAACCCCAATACCCTAAATTCTAAACCCCAAACTCTAAATTCTAAAGCCCTAATGCCCTAAATTCTTAAACCCAAACCCTAAATTCTAAACCCTAATACACTAAATTCTAGACCCCAAACTCCAAATTCTAAACCCTAATGCCCGGCTAATGCCCTAAATTCTTAAGCCCAAAACTCTAAATTCTGAACCCTAGTACCCTAAATTCTTAACCCCAAAACACTGAACTCTAAACCCCCAAACCCTAAATTCTAAACCCCGCAAAACCCTAGATTCTAAACCCCCCAAAACAATAAACCCTAAACCCCTCAAAACCCGATATTCTAAACCCCCCAAAACCCCATATTCTAAACCCCCAAAACCCTATGTTCTAAACCCCCAAAACCCTAAATTCTAAACCCCTCAAAACCCTATATTCTAAACCCCCAAAACCCTAAACCCTCAAACCCTAATACCAAAAGCCCTGAAATTCCAAAATCTCAGGGCCATCAAGGCTCTGGGCCGCTTGGCCGCAGCTGTTGACACAGCTAGCATCTGGCCAAGGGTCCTTAGGGTTAGGGTTTGGGGTATTAGGATATTAGGGTTTTAGGGTTTTAGGGTTTAGGGTATTAGGATATTAGGGTATTAGGGTTTTAGGGTTTTAGGGTTTTTGGGTTTAGGGTTTTAGGGTTTAAGGGCATTAAGATTAAGAATTTAGGGGGTTAGGGTTTAGAATTTAGGGTTTGGGCTTTAGGGTATTAAGGTTTAGTGTCTAAGGATTCTTTAAAGCCTCTCCGACTTTTGACGTCTGCCAGGCACGACTCCGGGTTCTTACCTCCAGCTCAGCAACTGGATATCGTCAGATACCCTTGAAAGACAACTACCCGGAAGGACAGCTACCTTACTCTCGTACAGAAATTTCAGTTCCTAAGACTTCACTCAGACCGAAAATCGCCCTGGCAGTCGTCAGACACCTTGGCCTCTCCCTCTTCCATCACCGCATTACCCTCGACCTTGTTTCCCTCCATTGCCGGCAAACAGCCCCTTTTCTTTTCTTGCAGGCCTTGCCTTTTTTCGCACGACCCTAACCCTTCTTGGTCAGTCGGGCTGCGCGGCCCTCCCCCTCCACTTCCACCTCCAGGCTCCACAATCAAGATCTGCATCTGCACCGCGATCTCCACTTGGTCCCCACAGACGTGAACTTGGCCTCCACAGACAACCCCCATCCCATTGACCAACACACGTCTAAGTTTCTCAGTTTTGTGTTGACTCCTTCATTGTCTCGTCCTCCTCACGCTGCGCAACCCTAGCTTTCTTTGCGTTTGCTCTTGCATGAGGGCCTGCATGACAATATCACTTCCTTCAGGTGGCGCTCTTTCTTGCGTCTGCAGTAGTTTCGATGTTCTTTTCCATTATCCCCATGCAACGCCTGGATTACCCCGATATCGGTAAGGCTTTTTTGTGTTCTTCCTCTGGCATGTGGAAGTTTCCCTAAGTTAATTAATTACTGTTCCCAAAATGGGGGAAATGTATATAGGGCCCCGTATTATAACAGGAACCCAAATATAGGACCCCGTATTATAGGGAATTTAGACCAATACCCATGTGGTTTAGGGCTTGAAGATCCCGACAGGTAGGGCTCCAGGTATTCAGGCTTTATGGGAGCTACGGAGGTTCCCCAAAATCAGGGGTACCTTTTTGGGGATCCCTATAGTAAGGATTAGAATATTTTTGGGTCCATATTGGGGCCCCCCTATCTTGGGAAATTACCCTACGCAGTTGCATTGGTGAGATTTTTCAGAACTCTCTGACGCTTGCGGGGAAGGATATAGAACAAATCCAGCTAGTTCATGCCAGGAAGAGTCATAATGTTGTGGCCCTAAACCCTAAATAGTAGGTTCCATGGTACTTTCCATTATCCCTATAAAACCCCTATATAACCCCAATATAGCCTTAATATAACCCAAATATAACCCTAATATAACCCTAAAAGGCAAGCAGCATACTTCCAAGCAGGATTGGCTGGTGGCATGCAGCACTCCTATGGGACACTGCGGGGTAAATCCCTTTCCACTCAGATTCGGTTTGGGGTTTAGGGTTTAGGGTTTTGGGTTTTAGGATTTAGGGTTTAGGGTTCCAACCGCGGAACGTGAAACAATCCCTGTGGCTGCCAAAGCTATCAGGCGACACATGTACACATGTAAGCTTAGGAGTGGGGGTGCTACGGACTAATGGAGATAAGGGTCTTGCAAAACACGAATGAAGATGAGAATGAGGACGAGGATGAGAAGAGGTTGGCACTACAGGCTATCAATGAACGCGGCGGCCGAAGGAGTCTGTTTCCGGTCGTTGTGGCCGACATACTATGCGGTGAGTTCTGTTACCCTAAGTAGCTTAAGGATGTGCAGGGATTATCATACCATATCATACCATTACAAGGGGTCCCTTAAAAGGATGATGGAGTAGCCACTTTGAGAAACTCCCACACTGTATGTCTGGCCCAAATAACACCCAGCAGCATGTTGAGATCTATTTCAGGTACCCTGTACCATACTTTTAGAAGGAAACTAGGAGCGTAACATACAAAGCTTTTCATAAGAACCCATGTGGAGGCGCACACTGATGGCCAGAATTTACAATCACCAGCTGGGCTTCACAAGCTTCATGTGATGTGATGGGTTGTAAAAACTGGCAGGTCGCATTTCATCTGGCCACTGTATAATACATGCAGAACCTGCTGGTTAACTAGAAAAACCACCATGTAAGGCACCCTTAATGGAACTGCGTCTTGTAAATGCGCGAGCATTGAAACAGTGCTGCTCTCCGCACCTAGTGACTCATCGGACCTGTGGTTCATGATTTCCTGCAGAAACCTGCTAGGCTTTGCTGGCACCCTGGATATCTGTTAACGCAGTAAAAGTAGTAGCCATTGCAATCGTAATAATATAAATGAATAGTACTCCTATTTGTCAACCTCCACATTGACATGAACAGAAAGAAAACAGCTGCAGATGTACTCATTCCCCAAGCAAGTAAAAGGGAATCATGCTGGTTGCTTCGCGAGCCCTAAGTAGAGCTAACAGGTAGGCATTTGGATTGAAGCTTCTCCGGCTCCTCCTGCGAGAATCCCACCAGCTGGTCCTTCTTGGGCTTTGCAACCTGGTGGGCTAAGAGCTTTTATTTGGGTTTTGCAGGGCATTGGACTTAGGAGCCTGATCCGGTCATCCGTCCAGTCTCACGTCCATAGGGTGGCTCTCTTTCCAAAGACCCCGTTATCTTGGCGCGATAGGGAAGGTTTGAAATAGGCCAATGCCCCCATGTTTGTGAGGAAGCTGCGGATGCGATCCCCAGGCATACTATGTGCGGCCCTCTCTTGATACCTGAACGAGACCAAGGACAGGCAAGCAATCTGATTAATTCAAGCTCTCTGCTGTTTAGGGGTTATATGGGGCATATGGGCTATAGGGGTTCTAGAGGGGTAGGAGGGGTTATATAAGGGCTATACTCCAGAAAAGCATAATGATGACTACTACCTTGAGTGCCAGTTATGAAGTGGGGTGTCACAAACATCGCCATAACTACAACCCCTTTGACTTTTCCCAAAATTAGGGGGACCTCCTCGGGGGTTCCCATAATAAGGATTATAATATTTGGGGTCACCCCATTTTGGGGGGAATCTACCATACGTGCCATCCGAGGCGCAGAGGTGCTGTTGCCTGGGTTGCACGAAGATTTGCATTTGCAAAAGTGTATAGTCCCCCTCAAGTAGATAGAATATGGAGTGTGTGGGGATCTTATTATAATGTACCCAAAGCCAGATTCTATCTACTTACAGGGGACTACATAATCTGTGTTGCAACCTTGCTTTCTTGGGACCAGAATAACAAACGTCCAGCAGACAAGCCACAAGAGAAGTACCAGCATTTTGTACAGCAGTCCGCCGCGCAAGCTTCTGCGGGTGCCTTGCTGGGAAGCGTCTCCTTGGTGGCTTCATTCTAGGGAATTTAGGAGGGACCCCTATTAGGGACCCTTAATCCCACTACCATATATAACCCTTCTGCACTCATTATATTAGGGGTCCCTCCTAAAGTCCTTAGATTGATAACTCTGCCCTCGCAACATAAAGGTCTCCAAACATTTGAAGTGCCTTTTTGGGGGCTGCCTGTAGCAAGGACACCCTTTTTTTTGGTGTATAACCGGGCCCCCTATATATCGAACCTCCCATCTTGACATTGGTTTGTAGATCACTAAGCCACTAAGCCACACGAGCATTCCACATATAACCCTGCTGTAATGCCTTGATAAATTGGAACGCACTAGAAGTCCACATTGCCGACACGAGTGGCAAGGATTTCAAGCTGAGCCACATACTCCGTCTTCTGGTAGGACTGCTTGCCCGGCCTTGAAACGGGGGTTCAGGAAGAGGTTTGGAAAGGGTTTTGGGGGTCTAAACGAGTTTAGGGATTTCGGTTTAGGGATACTACCCCCAATAAAGGAGAAGCGCGCGGAAAAGAAAATGCAGCATCCAATAGAAACATGGGTTGTATAGGGGTCTAAAAAGGTTAGGGTGTTCAAAATTAATGGCGCTGTTGTTGCACAGTCCTTCCAAAAAGATGTCAAGGTTTATATCGGGTCCCTGTATTTATGGAAGCCCCCGTCCTAGAGAAGGACAGCGGCGTCCCCTCACTGCCAACAAGTCACGATGCACAGCGTAACGGGGATTACTCATTCTTGGGCCATGGGGCTATAGAAAATGAGCAACGAAACAGACCGTAAATGCGGAACCGGCTTTTTACTATCGTTGCGAAATGAGCGCGAAGTAGTGCTGTTAGGCATATTGCTGTCAACACGGCTAGTACTCTTGCATACTTACCTGGCTTTTTTCAGCAACATCATCAATAACAAGCAGCTAGCTTGCTGCCTGTCTTCAGCTAGGCGGCATGTCGAAGGTTGGCTCCTCGCACACTTTTCCCTCGGAGGGCATCCGAGGCTTCCAGTCCTTGGAACGAAAGGCTCATCCTTCTCTTCCTCTTTTGCTGTTTTCCGGCTATTTGGGGCCAAGGCTGGCATAGTTCTGAAAGTCTCATAAGGATACCCCATGGTCATGGCAATCTTAGGGGGTTGAAGTGCAATGGAAGCAACAGTGTAAAACCCTTCTGCCGCCAGGATCCCTTGAACCATATGACATGGTGAGTCCAAAACTCCCCCCGGTAAGCATCCCAATAATAGTCTCCATGCTGACTCCTAACCCTAAACCCTAAACCCTAAAACCCTAAAGCCTAAAGCCTAAAACCCTAAAACCCTAAAACCCTAAACCCTAAACCTCCCAATAACAGTCTCCATGCTGACACCCTAGTGCTATTCCTTCATCCTTGATTCAGGATCTCGGAGCCCAATTCGGAAGGTCACCGTAGCAGGGCTCGAGAACACTTTTCAGATTGCTCGGTCCCCAGCTGCTTCTGCAGCGCAGCTTTCAACCATAGTCGCCTCGCCGACCTGGCATCGACGTGAGCGTCGTAAGCGCGCTCTGGCCAGACATAAGTGTCGTCTGGGTACTGCCAGCAGGCGTGATCGCTTGTTGCTTCTGTCGCACCACGCTACGCCGCCTTCTCAGGCAAGATTCCTCATGGCATGGAGGAGCCAGTCTGGAAAGAGTGCAGGGTACAAAGGAGATGGAGGCTCAGCAAAAGGATCTGGCAAGTGGCAATATTGGCAGGGTGCCTGGTCGCCTTCTCAGCACCAGAGTGGAGCGCCCTGGCGGAGGACACAAGGCAAGGGCCAGGATATGAAGGCGGCCCTCAGCTTTCCTGGCTACGATACAGCGCAGAAGGACAAGAAGCACATCTCCGAGATCGCGACCGTGAAGGAGAAGGAAGGAGATGGTTCTGCCTCTGCCCTTCAGCGTGCCTCAGAAAGGCCGAGGCACGTACGCGCAAGGCTATGGCAGACAAGAGGGCAAGGGCCATCCAATGGACCAATTGGGTTGCAGAGCTCAAGAAGACATTTGCCAAGGAGAAGAGCCGCTACCAGTCTGCGGTTTCTCGGCTGGAGCGAGAATTGGAAGAGGCCTGTTTGGAGCAAGAAGGTGCTCGTGCTGGACTGCGGCGGGTGGCAGCCAGTATGGAAGTCGAGTCTGGCAAAGGCAATGGCCTGTTGGAGACAGTGGATGCAGGATCAGAGTTCGATGCCATCATACAGGAGGAGATGCACATCGAAGAGGCCCAGGAGTCCAACGACGACGTCTTGAGGCGCACGCTGCAACAGGGCGATGCGAGAAATGTGCACTTGGGAACATGTGTATTGGATCCCAAGATGGCTGCGACGCCACCGCCGAGGAGGCTTCCAGCATACAGCTTGGAGGTCAGTACACCCCTGCAGGGAACCAAGGCACGTCAGCCCAGAGAGGCGCAGCAACCTCGTGTTGGCAACGCTGTTGTGTCGCCAAGTCAGACTCCTGCTGGCACAGATCCCTATATGGCCTCGCCATCTGCCACGACCAGGCATTCGAGCCCTTCGACAGGTGGTCGGAAGAAGCTTGCTACTCCAGATGGTGCATGCCGCGAGGGAGTCAAAGCTGCAGTAGCCCCAAAACATGCGATCAGTTCGTCTCAATCTCTTGCAGACAAGCTCGAGGCCAAGCGCAAGGCTTTGGTGGAGGGAGGCGCGCTTGGTTGCGCAGCCACGGTGCCTCCTCCGACAACTGGAGATGGGCATGGCTTGGGACAGCCCCAGCATCACATACTGTACGACGATGGCGAGGAGAAGGAGTTCTCCGACACTTCCGACTTGGAAGCCTGGTACAACGATGGAGTAGCGCTCCAAGCTCCTTCTTGGTTGGACCTTTGCCACTGTGGAATAGAGCCTTGGATCAACTGGATTCGTTATGGGTTAGCGGGTCGCTGTCTTGAATCAATGTGGCTCCAACAATTTTTTTTTCGGTGCTCGACATTTCTTCTGCGTTGTGGGCCAAGAGCCTTTGGACAGGGAGGACGGAATGTGAGAAAGGTTTCGCAATGGGTGATACAGAGCCCTTTGTTTGAGGATTTTGGGCAACGGGGTGGCCGGGCATCTGGAGCTCTCAAGCTTACAGGGCCTGGTCATGTGCCGTCGGAGCCCTTACAATTTTCTACATGCTTTTGCGACACAGTCAGGCCTTTTCGGGGTCTGCTTTGGCTGTGTATTGATGCAGCTCCAACTGCGCTGGACTTGGGTTTGGATTGCATTTGGCCTGAGGATCAGATTGGCAAGCTGGCCGTAAGTGTCAGGCAGCCGCTTTGGCCTTTGGGAAGGTGCAATTATGGGGATTTCTGGTTTGTCTGTTGGCAAACTGACCGTGCTACATGGATCATGCACAGTTCTGGTCCAAGATTTCCGTCACAATGCCGTGTTGTTTTTCCTCCTTGTTTGTATGATGGCCTGTTGAATACATCAAGATCTTGGGCTGGACAGAGATCTGTTCCTGGTTCGGATGCTCCAGCTAGTGGACACTGCTTTTCACTGGTTTTCTTCACTGTTGGGGAGTACGGTGACGTTTTCTTAATCTTTACTGGGAACCTGATTTGTTGCAGCGCTCACAGTACAACTCTTTTTCATTACATTGGCGAAGTTGGTCCTCTTCGACTGGCTGGGTTTGACTTGACCCTTCAACGGCAAAATCTGCTGCCGGTTGTGTTCGACTTCTCTGATGATTGGTTGGCCATCTTATTGTGGCACTACAGTTTATATTTTGCGATTGAACATCTGTTGGTTACAGATCCTCGAACGGCTGACAATGGTGGTGCTATGCCCTTCCATTTTGACAAGGGCACTTTCATGCCTGTACCACTTTCTGTCTGTGGAGGGAGACGTGAGGGACCTTGCTTCATTCAGTGGCGTGCTGACCTGGAGTTATTACTGGCCTTTCTTGCTGGGAGATTTCGCTCTTTCTTGATGGAGCTTCTGGAGACAGCTGGAGTCAGACTGTTGGAGATTTGCAGGACAGGGTGTGCAATACTTCTCTGCTATCTCTGCAGGCTTCTGCTTTTTGGCCTTGCCCTCAAAGGTGGAGTCAACAACTGCGACAATTTGCTGCGCTGCGGGAGGGCAACAGTGGCTGCAGCGCCCTGGCAATTGGGATACAGTGTGAATGACTTTTCTCCACGATTGCAAAGCGTACCTGCTGATTCCCGTCGAGGGCGAAAGGTAATGGCTGGTTATTCCGCGGATCTGTTTCTTTTCCTACTGCTGGTGTCAGCCTTTGTGGGCCCGGCTGGGGCAGCGAATTCCAGAAGCAGCTCTGCTTTTCCGACAGCCTTTCCGAGGCCACCCACCCAAGCTGGTCAGGAGGATATTGTCTTGGGTCTACTGCAAGATCCGGATATTGCACAAGACCCGCATCTTTTGCATCCCCCCCTTCGGCCAAACTCTTCATTACAAGCTGCTGCAGGTCCGGACTGGAGCTCTTGGTTCCCTTCTGCTTCACGGGCTTTGGCATTGATGACCTGCCGGGTGGCAAGAACTTGGCTGGCTCCTCGATGTCGCGGTCCTCCTCCTCGTCGTCGCTGTCCTCGGCAAAAGGCCTCTGAAGGCCCTTGAGGTCTTGCGAAAGACGAGTCTTTGGCGCTTTTGGTTTGGGCTTGCTCTCGGGGGCCTCGGCCTCGCTGCTGGCAAGCTCGCTGTGAGTCACTTTCCTCCAAGCCCCTTTGCATGCACCAAAATTGGGGATAGAACTAGTTCGAGGCCCGGCCCAGGCAGGAGGTTTAGACGTCGAGGCGGCACCCTGAGGAACCCGAACAAAAGCCACGGTCTGATCTCCAGCTTTGCCTTCCAACTTATTCTCAAAATCAGAAACAGCGCCAGGATCAGTGCCCACAACAATGTCCCCCTCCAAGGTCTCCACGGCCCACCCAGTCACAGATACTTCTGCCCCATCGCCATGAAGCACTAAGAAAACTAAATCTCCTACTTCTACATTCATCCCTTTGAAGCTTGAGCGCGGTACCACATCGAGGCACTGACAGTTGAACTCGCACACAGTACTCAACACCTGGCAGCCGTTCAAGCAGGAATAGCCCCTTCAACCCTGAAGTAGTAGTTTCATTTTCTTCTCCACTATTTTGACACCGTACTTCATGGCTGCATGGTAGCTGACAACGGTTNNGGTTGTGGACTTCCTATCATTCATCAAGTAGGGGAAGTGCTATTCGGTGGTCCAGCGCACGAAAGCAACCAACCACCTCCCTGGGTGCTCAATCCTCCTCAGGTTGCCTTTGTCACAAGGGCTTACAAGCTCATTGGCTATGGCCATCAACCGGAGTATGTCAGTTGCACTACTACGAGGACAGCCACCGCTCAGCGGTGCCTCCATCTGCTGGAGCCTGATCTTGGAGTGGCGCGTACAGGAGGCAATGGTGCTTTGCACTTGCTGTGGGGTCCGGCGGTGGTGGATGAACTTCAGGCTCAGTGGATGCCAGACTGGATCCACAGTGCCTTAGGCCGGCTGGTGGCGATAGACCCTTCGCTCATGGGCTTTCCTCCATTTCAAGCGTATATCCAGGACGGAATCATTTCGTATGCTCGCATTCACCGGCTTATGCCGGAGTTGGAGGGTAGCGAGTATTACATCTTTGTTCCAGCTCAGAGTGCTGATCCCTTGGCCTATGAAGGCTATCCCTCCCGAATGATAATTGATCACTGTGATGTGATCCACCTTGTGCCGGAGCCTGCACCTCCTCACACAGTGCAGGACACGCAGTGGGCCTTCGATCATTTTGAGACTTGGTCTCTCACTGAATTTGCTGATGGATATGACGAGCCGATCGGCACGCAACGTCTCATGGTGCTCTCAGAGTTGGAAAACTTTGTCATTGAAGCCGTTGAGGGTGAGTCCGATGAGGCCCTTGTGCAAAGAATCTGCAGAGCCCTAGACATTCCTTCCGACGAAGCCTCCTTAGTTCGACCGGATGTGCCCTTTGAAAGGCCGATGTATTGTCAGCATTGTCTCAGTGATGTTGTTTACCTTTTGGATGTACCCCTTGGTGAACATGAATTGGTGGTGTTTGTGGACGCAAGGCCAGTACTGCAAACATTTTCTGCGATACGCCTACATCATCCGGTCATTCCGATCGAGGAAGCAATTGGCCTCTTTAGGCTCCGGGTGGAGGCCATAGAAGGCTATCGGTTGTGGCTGAAAGGGGGCAGGCGTCGACAGGGCTGCCTTGTCGCCGAGCATCGCGGCGTATTCAGTGTCAGACTTGAAGCCGAAGATATCGAGTATACTTCTGATTCGTCAAGTGACTCTGAGGACGCTAGTGACGGCTCCAGTGATGATGATGAGCATGGTCCAGATGCTGCCTCTCCGTACACTGGGGACGCTGGAGATACAGTTGGTCCGGCGGACAATCGGATCCCGTCTTCTCAGGCAGATGCGACTGGTCCTCACGCTCCTCATGGTGATTTTGTACCACAAGGCTCTGCCATTTCCGGTCAGCTTGAATGCATTGCTCCAGGAACGCAGCTACGCGATAAGTGGAACCGAGCTTTTTCTCATGGCGCCTTTGCTCAAGGCCAGCACGGGGACACCTCTATCGAGTTTGCTGTTCGCAAGACCTGTCGCCACTCACCTCAGGTGAGGACGAGCTTCAGTACATTCAAGCCTGGCTCTGCCATCCTTTACAGAAAGTTGTGGGTTACTGGGTTGGTTTTCTTCGCGCAGATCAGGCGCTTGCAGGCAGTGGTCAGCGTCGATCTTTGCCCTCTACCGGATTGTGATTTCGGATGGCCTTGCATTGCTCATGACCTGACCCTCTCGGACCATGATGGTGAGTCAGCATGGACAACTTTTTCAGATGGAGATGCCCAGGGAATCCTTCATGTTGGGAGGCTCGTTACTTTGCTGGAGGAGGCCAAGGATGAAGGACACAGTGTTGTCTGTCAGTTTGCCTCCGATGTTCTGGAGTCGGCTTGGACCCCTTCTACTCCAAAGACCCCGGCATCGCCAACGGCGCCTCCTATCATTTCTTTGGATGCAGTCATTCCCTGTACGGCCTTTCAGGCGACAGTCAAGGAGCTACAAGACCTTTTGCCTGAGAGATGCAAGTGTGATCTATTTTCCTGGCAGGACTGGCTGGACTGTGATCTTCATGCAGTTTACTCTGAGTGTAGAGCTTGTCCGGTCATTTGGGAATGGCTGTCTGTATATGGTTCCTGGTATGACGATGTTTTCATGCCTGATGCGATTCACATTTATACTGACGGCTCTGCTTGCCAGGTCGCTAATGGTCATTGCACACCTGCCTCGTGGGCTTTTAACGTATGGGCTGTTACGGCTACAAAACAAGCATACCTGGGGCATGCATTTGGAGTCACTGCCAGTGAGCAGTCTCTATTTCATCTTGGGGAGTTTCATGATGATGCTTTGACTGGGGAACAGCTTGCTCTAGCGTGGGCTCTGTGCTGGACCATTGAAGCTTCTTGTGCTTTCCAGGCAGCTACGTTTGTGTTCCACTTTGATTGTATGACTGCGGGACATGGCAGCTTCGGCGGTTTCAAGCTTCCTTCTGCTGCAGCTACCTCGCGGCCGACTTGCTTGTCCCGTAGTGTGGCTATACTCCGGCAATGTGCACAGTCTGTCTGTACTTTGATTGGGAGACATATTCCTTCACATTCTGGCTTTGCAGGTAATGAACTTGCGGATATTCTTGCCAAGTACGCAGGACGGTGCCCGGAGCCAGACGAGATTGTCAACAGACCGTCTTGGCCAAGTCGTCTTGTCAAGCATGAGCTTGCGGTATGGGCTTGGATGGCACTTGGTTCCCACAGCGATCTGCCTGCGCTTAGTGCCTTGGAATCGGAGGCTGGCAGACTGTTCGCTGAGGCTGCTGTACGACCATTTACCTTTTATGCTTCGAACAGTGCTGGTGATGGTTGTCCAAAGACAGTGTCTGGCGACATCGGAGTACAGTTACGACTATGCACTTTGAATGCGCTTTCATTGCGAGACTGGGACGATATGCCTCAAGGGCTGGCTGTTATTGGCAAGAGAGCCCTTTTGAAAAGTCAGTTTCTTCGCAGCAAACTACATGTTGTCGCGCTTCAGGAGACAAGGATCACAGGGGACTGCATTCAGCCGGACGCGGACTTTCTCATGCTGCACTCTTCGTGTGATCAGCATGGGTGTTTCGGATGTGCGCTGTGGTTGAGCAAGACTATGCCTGTTGTCTTCTCGCAGCAGCAAACGTACTATTTCACCAAGGAAGCTTGTACTGTCCTCATTGCAGAGCCCAGACTGCTTATTGTTCAAGTTGATCTTCCTGGCTTCTTGCTGACCCTGGTTTCAGCTCATGCGCCGTATGATGGCCATAGGTCTCAAAGCCCTGTTGACTTTTGGGACAATGTTGGTAAGGTTGCTGCCACAAGGCCTTCTGGGGCTCAGCTTGTGATTCTCACGGATAGCAATGGGCATCTCGGGTCTGCAAGTTCCTCGGCTGTAGGCACTGCAGGAGCCGAGTTTGAGAATCCGGCAGGAGTAGCTTTCCATGCTTTTCTTCTGGAATTTGGCTTGTGTCTGCCTTCGACATTTCAAGAGCTGCACGACGGGCGACATCCCACTTGGCGAGTTGGATCCTCCTTGGGACACAGACTGGACTATATTGCCGTGCCTGAGGATTGGCTGACTGGCACTGTTGCTTCGTCTGTCTGGTACGACTTCGAACATGTGCACGATGTGGATGATCATCAGCCTGTTCTCTTGAGTTGTGAGCTAGCGCGAACGGCAGAGTGCAAACATCGTGGTGTCACAAGCAAGGCACCTCGGCCTCGTGTTGACTCTGATCCAGGCCAACTACAGTGCTTTCAATATGCCATTGGGACCTTGCCAGCAGTGGGATGGCATGTTGATGTGGACATGCACTATGCTACCTTTGTCAAGTCGCCTTTGTGGTGCTGGAATGAATGTGTAGAGCCGACTCCACGCCAGCGTAGCAAGCCCTTTGTCTCCACTGAGACTTTTGCTGCTATTGGTCATCGCAAGCAGGTCCGGCGTTTTCTGGCGGAGGAAGACAAGGCTTTGGGTCACATCCGCAAGCTCATTGGTGTCTTTGCGTTCTGGCTACAGCGACATAGGGTTGAGCCTACCTTTTATCAGACGCAGTATCTTGCAGACCTGCTTAGGAGGGGCCGCCTTAATGTTGCCTCTGCAATAGGCTGTCTCGGCCGTCTCAGACTTGCGCTTCGGAAAGCCATTCGCGCAGACAGGGCAGCCTTTTTGAAGAAGCTTGCAGATGAGGTTGCGGAGACTACGTTGCATCAGCCCAAGCAACTGTTTGAGGCAGTTTACAAGGCCTTTCCTGTGGTTAGATCGAAGCGTCGGGGCGGGTTCTGTCCACTTCCTGCTGTTTTGCTTGCTGATGGTCGTCGAGCAGGTAATGCTGAGGAACGCATGCAACGCTGGACAGAACATTTTGCTTGTCAAGAAGGAGGTCGGATTGTTTTGGCGGCGGAGTATGATCAGGCAGCCCAAGACCAAGCGCCTGATCCTGCAACGGCACCACTTTTTGACATTGGCTGTGCTCCCACTCTCTTGGATGTCGAACAAGACATGCATCGTCTGCGAAAGGGTAAAGCGGCAGGGCCTGATATGATCACGGCTGATCTGCTTAAGCTTGATGTTCCTGGCAGCTCGCGCAGGTTGCTGCCCATATTTGCGAAAGCAGCCTTGTCTTGCAGGGAGCCTATTGTTTTCAAAGGTGGCTGCTTGATCACACTTGCAAAGAAAGCTTATGCTAGCTTGAATTGTGCTGATTTTCGCAGTATCATCCTTTCCAGTGTGCCTGGAAAATTGCTACATCGATCGCTACGGAAAAGGCTACTGCCCCCTCTTCAGGACGTAGCTCTGCCGCTACAGTCAGGTGCCCTTCCAGGAGCTTCACCTGAGATCTTAGCGCTGTACCTTACAGCCTTTCAACGTTGGGCGCAGTCTACGGGACAGCGCTGGGCGGTCACTTTCTTTGATGTTAAGCAGGCCTACTACAGGACCCTGCGACAACTTGTTGTTGATTGTGACAGTGATGAGGGACTTTGTCGTGTGCTGTATGATCTGGGCCTGCCGCCGCAAGCATTGTGTGAGCTGAAGCAGATGCTACAGCGTGTTGCAATGACTTCGCCTTTTGCTGGCCAGTCGCATCTTACAGCGATGCTCAGAGACTTGCTCACGGCTACCTGGTTCAAGTTCGAAGCCTCTTTGATGGTTGCGGTCACGCATAAAGGCACCAGACCGGGTGACCCAGCGGCGGATGTCTTATTCGCGTTTACATTGTCTGCGCTGTTTCGTGCCATCGACCTGGAGCTTGAGAAGCGCGGGTTAGTCGATGTTCTTCCACCGGTTCAAGGGACCCCACTGGTCCAGGGTTATCCTGAGGCTGCCAGACTCCAGTTTGTGAGCTGGGCGGATGACTTTGCAAGGCCCTTTGTTGGTCTCCCCTGCAGCTCTGCTCGAAGTGGTTGAACGTGCCACTAAGTGCTGTACTGAAAGGGCTTCAGCTTGTGGTATTGAGCTTACATTTGGGCGCGACAAGACCGCTTTTGTTTGCGATACCGTCACTGCCCAGCATCTGCGGGAGATAGAACTGGTCTCTTCTGTCAATGGTATTCATTTCCGGGATGACACGGCTTGCAGGGATTGTGTTCTTCCAGTTGTGCATGCTTATAAGCATCTTGGTGGAGTTTTCAATTCTACTTCCAAGCCTGACCTGGAGATCTTTTTGAGGCGGGCATCTGCTTTGGGCCCGCTCAAGCCCGTGAGGTCCAGACTTTTTGCAAATCGCGAAGTTCCCTTGGCTACAAGACGTACCCTACTGTACTCATTAGGGCTCTCAAGGTTCATCCATGGGGCTGGTGCGCTACATCTTGATCAGAAGGGTCATCAGCGAATGTGGCATGCAGCCTATGTCAGCATTTGGGCGCATCTTATACCCCGGAAACCGGATGGCAAGCCTCATAGCTACATGGTCTTGTTTGTTTCCAAAGCGCCTCCGCCACACCTTTTTCTGGCCTTACAAAGAGCTGCCCTTCTGGCTAAGTTGGTTTCGGCACGCTTTGTTGCTATCCTTCACATGCTTCAGCTTGAGTGGGAAGTTGCTCATGGGAGGTCTTGGCTCTCACAACTTGATGGTGATATCCAGGCTGTTGCCCAGTGGATCAGGGCAGCGGAGAATCTTCGTCATTGTAGCTGTCCTGTTCATACAATTTGTCAGCAGCTGGAGGGCAGCTCTACCTGGTGGACAGCCTATATACGCCAGGCGGTTAAAGCCTATGCTGCGGACATTGTCAAATGGCGGGCACTGCCGAAGGTCGTTGACATTCCGGATGGTGGTAGCTTTCAGTGTCATATTTGTCGTGATACGTTTGCACGACGCAGCTCTCTGACAGTCCATTTGGCGCGCAAGCATCAATTGTTTGCACCAGCACGCCATTTTACATCTGGCAGACAGTGCGTATCGTGCTTGAAGACGTTCTCCACTGTGATGTTAGCTCAAGCACATCTGCGCCGGAGTCGCGTTTGTCTTCAGAGAGCTGTCTGGTTGATGGAGCCGCTCCACATCTTGGATGTTGTGGAGATTGAAAGGGCTCATAAACTGGTCAGCAGGAGGATCAAGCATGGCGCTTGGCAGCAGCAGGCCACGGTTGAAAAAGTCCAACAAGGATCAGGCCCTAAGAACGTCACGGCGGTTGATGTTGAAGCTGATCCTGAAAACTTCTCGCTTACCACTGTGGCGAATCAGTTTTGGCCCTGTCTGGACAGCGTGCAGTGGATACAGACCTACCTGGATGAAGCATCCAGGGTGGGGCCACGGCAGAAAGCTGTGTCATGGTGGTTCTTGAGGCCAACAGACGTGAATTCATGATAGCATGAGTTTTTTACGCAGGCGATCTCAATAAGAGATCACGTTATACTGCATGCAAAGTGGACAAAAGGTCACCGTAGCCTGTAGGATGCTTCAGAGAATGCGGTCATGATCCATGCACAGGACTGCGCTTCTTGCAATGCCCAAGACATCATGGAGATCAAGGGTCCGGAAGAGCTTGCTACATCCTACAGCTCCCGAGATGATCCCAAGTTGTGCTGCCAAGGCTCCTTGTAATACGGATAGGTAAGGGTCCAATCTTTTGCATTGTGCACTTTGGTCCTGTCAGCAGAAATCAGAACAACTATAACAACTGCCGCACAAAAGATGTAAGCATGCTGTGCAGACATGCAAAGTGGAGGAGCGTCAAGACGGTATGGGGCTTGCAACCATCCAACCTTGGAGCCTTCGGCTCCTGCATGATCTGGCCCATCAACAATGACCAGTGCTCGCAAGACGTGACTACGAGTTACCAATCCCTGGGCTAAACATCCGACTGTGTTGAGAGGTGCCTGCCTGCATTCATTGATGGCATCGTTCAATTCATCCGCATTCGGATTGAACTCAAGAGCATCCAGCAAGCACTCGATGCCTGGGCACGGCAAACACATAGGGCTTGAAGCACGACTCCACAATCCCAGCTTACAAGCTTCGCAGGTTCACGCATCTTGTGCACCAAATCAAGTTGATGCCTAGTGCCCTCCATATGAACCATGCAGAGGCGTACCCCGATCTGTCAAGACACCTGCGACGGATTTCGAGTGGGGTCTGGAAGTAGAAGGGCCACGGTGCAACTGAGTGCCTGTACAAGTGTTCCCAGAACCTCCCGAACAAAAACGGCAGAAACGCCGATGACTGCCATAAGTTATGATGTCCATAAGAAGCCGCAAGCGCAACAGTAATTGTACTTGAAACTAGACTCACGCTAGGAACAAGGCTTGGGATTCCAAGTGCCGTGCGCTTCATGGCCCGCCATTGCAGTGCAAATGACCGCCGCATCGCGGTAGCAGTACTGTTAGCCTTGGGTGGGTTTTATAGAGATAATGGCAAGAAAATGGAAACTACTATAGTATATTGGGGCATAATAGGATAATAGGGTTATATAAAGGCTAATCTTGGCAGGCCAAGGATGTCTATTTCTCAAAAGGCAGACAACCTAAACTTACTGGGGGGTGAGTAAGGAAGGAATATAATCTCCATATAATCCGTATATGAGCTACATCAGTATTACCCATGGACTATATTCGGGACTATAACATATTACAGGGGAGGGACCTGAGAAGTACGACAACCCCGACAACTCGGCAAAGATTGATCGAGCAACGTCCAGATAGGCCTCCGTTGCCTGCGTCAGACAGGAGTTGTTCTTCGAGCAGTGGAAGAACCTTAGCTGCATCTGGCTTCTGGCAACAGCACCGCAAGGCTGTTCCACGAAGCGCGTAGAGAGAGTTGCTGGGGACATCTAGGCCGTCACAAACTCATGCGCGTCCCTGGATGTCCTCCTGCCACCCAATTTTGAACAGCCAGTTCCAAGCCAAACTCTAAGCCCAAAACCTCTATACATCCCAAGGGGCTCTGTCCAAGCATCGCAGGTGCTCATGTCCAGCATCCTGCCGAGGAATGCCTGCCTGTTCTGCTAGGAACCTCCATGTACGGGCAAGAGCATCTTGCTGCATTTGCAGGCCGCTGAATAGTTTGAATTCCTAGCATCACCCTTAATGACCCCTACAATACTCCCCTATATACTTCTTTGTACAGCCCCCTTTAAGGAGGAGTTTAGACTATAGCTGAGATGGCACTACAGGTAGAATATCCCATGAACCTACCCCAAACTTGCTGGGTTGGATAATTAGTTTCAGAAGCTTTTAGGGTTTAGACTTTCTGGGTTGGATGGCTAGCTGCAGAAGGTTTTCAGGAATTTGGTGGACATCTCCTACACCCAACCTCCAGAAGAGGGCCCAGACGGGTCCTTTTCATACCCGGGTAAGCATATTACAGTCGTATCTGCAAAATAGTAATGACGTGAGGCTATAGGATACTGCCTGGCCATGACTTGGGTTTTCGCCTAGCCCGAGACCCCATAAATCACCAAGCATATGAAATCCTAGTTTCCAGGTTTTTTACATGTCCCTTTCCATTTGATCGTCCATTCTGACCAGCTAAGCCCCATATTTTTCCTATTCCCTACCAAGGTCCATACGGGTTGTGTCTGAACTCCTGTTGCAGTAATCCTGGGCCTCTGGAATTGTAAGGGATTTGAGCTGTAGGTTAGGTAGCTTTTTATTCTGCGCCGGTTCTCAATGTCCAAACCCTGAACCCTTTCCCCTAAACCCCTGAACCCTAACCCTAAACCCCTAAACCCTAAACATCATTCCATGTAACCGGCAGTCCTCTGTACGGCGGTGCACGAGGAGCCTTAGTGCACTATAGCCCTCCTTAAGCAGAACATAGAATACAAGGTTTTATAGGTGTTATATAGGGGTAATGGAAAAGAAAATGGAGACTACTAGAATGGGTTTAGGGTTTAGGGTTGGGATAATGGAAAAAGAAAATGGAAACTACTATATCATGATAGGGTATATATTTGGGTTGTAATCCTCCTTAAGTAGATAGAATATGGGGTATATGGGGATCTTATTATGATATACCCAAAGCCATATTCTATCTACTTAAGGGGGACTATACACTTTGCAAACTTCTGGCCATCTAGCCTAGCAGAGTAGTATGAGTGCGGGTTGTAAAGGCAGAATTTCATGGGGCCAACATCAAGTTGCAACATTTGGGAGTTGGCCCTGGTAGGGGCGGTTCATCACAAAAAAACATATCCCAACACTGCACGGAGCATCCTTGACGGATGGACCCCTAGAGCCCAGTTTGCACCCATCTTTACAACCCCAACGTGGCCTTTTTTTAACTCCTGTAGTATAGTTTGCGCCGATCTGTTGACTCTACAGGCTCGAAGGTTTGAAGCAAGTTGTTTCAGTATGTTAGCTAGCACGGGTTTTGGCTCTACGCCCCCCAAAGAGACATGCTCTGCCAAGCCGCGTTTCTCTCTCCACGTCTCCTTAGCGACATTGCATGTATCGAACATGCTTGACAAGAGCAGTTCTTGCAGAGCTAAGCCGCCATAGCGGCATAACGCCATGCACTAGAGATGATGTCATGATCAATGGCGGTGAAACGCAGAATGTAAGCAATACTGCGCATTGTGGCTCAGTGTGTCCAAACGGTGTGTAGATGTACACGCCCTGGAATCCAGCAGAAGCCGACTAGCGTGCGAACAAAATGCACACAAGATAATTGCATCGCTCAGCTGTGCTTTCGAGAAGACAGCACAGGAGGCCTGAAACTTGCACTGACCAGGACCCTTGTACGAAGGCCGCACCAAAAAAAAAAAAACTCCAAGACAATCTGATTCCTTAAGCCTACTACCCGTAGAGTCACCAGCCGATGATGTGCCCACGTGGGAGCTGCGCAAAGAGAACAAATCCCCCCCTCAACCATGGCATAGCCCCTATGCAGAATCCCAAAAACACTTCCTACATATGAAACATCAGCCCCCGCACCCGCATGCCCAGAATATGTCAGACTGCTATGTTGAAAATCTCTCCGAGCATCGTTTTCAGTGGTGCACTCCTGCCTTGCTGCAGTAGCAATCTTTGTGGCATTTGTGCAGCCCTCTTCTGCCAGGACCCAGTCCTGCATAGAGCCGCCAGTCAATAGAAGCTTCCGCTCCAGCTTATCAGGCTAGATATTATGACGCTGGGTGAAGTCCTGGCGCCCGGGAGCGCGATTGTAAAGGAGCAGCATGTTACGGTTAGCAATGTGGAAGCTCCACGCCAAATGATGACGAACTGTGGCTGGGGAGGTTAGGAGGTGCTCCTACCACTCCAAGCAGTACCATAGCACCCCTGCTACATATCTCGGATGGCTTGGGCAACTGAGTGCCGGTCATGGACTTTCCTTAGCTGCAAAGTCTCCGGGGATAGCATACAGTCTAGGACTCTAGGACTTTAGAACAACATGAGCGCTGCACCACATGCCAAAACTGCAATGCCCAGTCTCTGCATGTAGAAATTTCGGATACGCCTGGCATGCACTTCGTAGGACACGTCGCTCGCGTCCTGGCATCTCTGCGTGGTTGCAAGTACACTGGCGCTTTTCAACGTGCGGGTGCCCTGAGAAAAGCCAAGGGATATACTAGGCTGCTGTTAAGGAACTTGAATTAAGACACCATAACGGGTATGTATATACGTAGTAATTACTACGGTTTCCCCAATATAGTAGCTAAGATTAAGGTCCCTAACAGCAACCCAGTATATAGGGACCATGAGGCTGTTCTGATCCAGACAAAGCCTGAAAATGAACTAAGTAACTTGAGCTCCCCCCCACTCCCCCACCGCACTCGGTTTAGGGTTTAGGGCTCCCAGTAATCAATGTTCCCCCAGTTGCCAATGGTACTATAGAGGTTGTATAGAAGGCGGGGAATTAGTTCTGTACCAACGGAAGAGACATTCCTTCCAGGAACCTGAAAGGATACCTAATTTTTAAGGTATTCGGCCATGAGCATCTCTGAAAGTTTGGATTCCCAGAAATCTCTTGAAACATTTAGCAATTGGGGGTTCCCAACATTAACTGTCCCGTTTTGGGGTCCCACTACTAAGGATTATGGCATTTGGGGAATCTATTTCAGGCCCCCCTATTGATGGCAACTACCATATACCGCCTTGTCACATGGAACACGCATACCCATGATTTTGAGAAATTCCTTCCGATGCCTCTCGGTGCATATGTAGAGCCCCCCCTCATATGGAGGAACTATTAAACCCTAAGCCCTAAATCACCATCAGCCTAGTTGCAGCTGGCCCCGCCTTGTCGCAAATTGCTGGCGCCTCTTCTGGGTAGGAATCCACACCTGCCGGACAGTCATGGATTCCTTGTTGGCAGAATCACTTCCCCTAAGATTAACCCCCCCTAATATTAATCACGGTTCGGAACATATACAATTCTCTCTTTCTCCCTGCCGTGCCATCTAGAGGGTCTTGCGCAGCAAGGGCACGCTATACATATACAATTGGGGGGGCCCTTTAATGTTAGGGGGAAGAGATTAGATTAGATTAGATTCGCTTGCCATATACAGGCAAAGCACTATAGAGCGATTATTGCTTATTTCTTCATTGCCCGGGCGATCCCAGTCCTGTTTTAGGATGCTTCAGACCTGGAGCATGCAGTTTCGGAGTCACATCCGCTGGCCTTTCAACTTGTTGCACTTCTCCCCCTTCACTGCTTCGAGATTCTCCGCGTCATCACACGTAGCCTTCCTTGGTAGGTTACGTTTGGGCTTACCAGCATACCTTCCATCACATCCTGGCCACGATTCCGACTGGTGCAGTAGGCCGGTCAGGAGGGTCAGTGGCTCTAATTTTGAATTCCACACCCCTGACGGCTTCAAATAGAACCCTCAACTAATGCCGCGGTTCCCCAATGTAATCATGAGTTCATTTGGGGGGGAGCATTCTTGGGGATGTACACAGAACAAGTCCTTTGCAAAAAGAATGCGTGAGCTGTGAGTTTCTCAGAACATCCCGCTGCGCTGGTTGTGTCTTTCGGGCCCTGATATGGGGTCGCTCAGGAAAACCTTGCTTTGAGGAATTGAGCATTTAGCTTTCATGTGTGTTGTCTGATACCAAATATTGTGGAAGGCTAAGTATATTTTGTAAGCTACTAATGATAGTACACATTTTCATATAGATTTTCTAGCCCCGGGCACAATGAGCAACATCCGCAACCTTTACTCCCTCCCCATCCCCTTGCCCTAAACCCTAAACCCTTTTGAACCTGAAGCCCTAAATCCTAAACCCTTGATCACAGCTCTGGGCAAAGGTCACTTGATCAACGAGGTTGTTCTCCTCACTCCGGCAGTTTTGGTGCTGATCCCGAACCTGCCCCACCTGCCAAGCATTGATCTGTTTGGCCTGAAGGGTTTCTTTGTGCTGAGGGTTTCGGGTTTAGGGTTTAAGTTGGGCTGTGGTTGCGGAACGCAGTTAAGAGAAGGGTTTTGTGAAGGCTTCAATATTGAGTTCTTTCATGGGCTAGGAAAAGCTTTAGAGGGGTTCTGTGAAGCCTAAGCTTGCCACGATTTCAAATGCACATGCCTCATGTTTCTTGCCCTCCAAATGAAAACAAGAACCCTGTCTCACGCAAGTCCAAAACCACTTTTGGCCACTCCCTGATCGATCCGAACTTCTTCCTTACACTCTTCCCCCCGTTTTAACACATACCCACCAAGTCTTACATATGCCCTGTGATCTTATTACGATACTGCAGTAAGGAGTGTATTCTGGGCATGGGCATATCTTTATAACAGAGGGAATAGGTCTATGTAGCCATCAGTGTTTTAATGTTACTGTTCATGTTAAGAGTAGTATTTGTTAGTAGCAGTAGCATTAGCAGTAGCCTCCAGAAACAGTACCTACCAGGCCTGGGTAGCGTTCCAAGGCTCTTTGCAAGCTGCAAAACCTCAAGGGATGATCGGGATGTAGAGGGCTCACGACTTCTCAAAAGTTTTGCCGGGTTTAGGGCTTAGGATGGTTTATATCAGGGTTATATGGGGTTAATGGGAAAGAAGATGGAAACTACGATGATGCGTTATATAAGGTTCAGGACTTAGGGTTTAGGATGGTTTAGGGTGCCTCCTAGGGACCTCCGGACTCCCAAGGAAAGATTGGGATTACAGAGGATTAGAGAGATTGCCCTTGGAGACTATCTCCAGCCGGATTGTCCCCAGAAACAGCAGGCCGCCATTAAAACGCACCAAGGTAATGGACAGGCCAAGGTAGAAGATGTAATGGAGACTCAAACAAAAAACATGGAACATGAGATGGAAACTGGGATAACATGGGGTTTATAGGGGTTAAGTGATGCAGTATGCAAACTTGAATCATTCGCAACATCATCTCTAAGGTCACTTTGACGAGGTACCCGCTACCAGAACCAAATCAGAATCTAGGACCTTAGGAGGACCCCCTTCCCTGTAATAGTGGTATAATAGGGATATAACAGGACCCTAATGTAATCCCTATTATCCCTTATAGTCACTACTACAGGGTGGGGGGTCCTCCTAACTAGGACCACAATCTCGGTAACAACAGCACCTCTAGGCTTATGAACAACAGAATCATGCTTGTGGTTTGTGTTGGCAAGGAATCCCTTCTTGCGCGCCTTTGTGGGGTGCTACACAGGCCCGTTTAAGGGGGAAATGTTCGAGAAAAACTGGCAGCAACTACAAAACAACCCATAGATCCTTCTTGTGCAGGTCGCCTTTGCTGGCATCGTTCAACATCTTTTGCGCCAGGCCTGAGCTCCCAATGGAATGGTGCCAAGCGATACAAGCGTCAGAAGCAAAAGACCTAGGCGCAACCGATGACACCCCAGAGCAGCTGCTGCAAAGGCAGCTGTAACAACGACCAACTGCTGGCGCAAGAGCAACAAAGGCAAGTCGCTGATGCAGTCGCAGCAGCAGAAGCAAAACAGGAGTAGCGCCGCGAAACGAACGATCACACCACAACCCGCCGTGTACCTTTCTTGTATCCTCTCTGTGCGTTTGTTGGGCTTATGCCCCTGCTGTAGTGATCACCCTGCCCCAATTCGTAAATGCAGACCGGCGGCTATACTGCCTGCGGATGTCGGGCATAAGCTCCTCAAAAAGCTTCTGACAGCTCCACAGCTGACAGTTGCTCTGGAATGCGAACAAGCCCTGGATTTAATTCAATCAATCAACCATGAGGGTAGTCATGCAGATGAGGCCCAAGCACAGACGCCAAACCCTCTTCCACCAGCAACTTCTTTACATAAGAGTTCTTGACGAGGTCTCTTGCAGAGATGGCACACTTCAAGCAAAAGCTTTGGAGCATGCAATTCCGCAGGATAGTGTAGCATAATGACATTGTGACAAAATGGTCATATAGCTCTAGCTTCAGCTGAACCTGAAACAGGCATGCTCCTTCTCCAGCATCGTCCGGATACCTCACGCAAGAAACTCTGCAGCACGTTCGAAGCTAACCACGAAGTTCAAGGCCAACGGGGGCTTGGGTACATTGGGTATACAAAGGGATCCACAGCGGATAAATACTCAACTCTTCTCGCATTATGGCCAGTAATATTATTCACAATGATGACCTTGATAATATTACTACTATTATTCCCATCATTCCTCCTCTCATTATTATATAGGGCAAGGTGGCCAAGGTGCTGTCGATCATAGGCTTGAGATAAGATCGCGAGCTGCTACTCGCATTGGCGAGCCGGAGGACCGATACCTAAGCATGCTTGGGTTTTGGGTTTAGGGCTTAGGGTTCCCCAAAAAGGTTTACTTGCGGGTACTTTTTTGGGCGTCCCAATGATAAGGATTATAGTCTTTTGGGGTCTGTATTGGGGCCCTGCTATTTAGGGGAGCTACCACTTGGCTTAGGGTTTAGGGTCAGGGGGAGCTTCAGGGAGCATGCACTTTCAACCTGGCATCATCAACTCCGAATCCTAGTGGTGCTGCCGTGAATTCGAGCTTTCCAGTCTTTAAATAGTGCCACGCAAACGACTACCACCCTCACAAGGTAAATTATCCGCTCGAGCATGGCAATTGTGACTGCCGCTGCTAGGCCACTGCCAATAATTAGGTCCCTTAAAGGATATATATATATAGGGATATAGGGATATAAGGTTTAAATTACTTCTGACATTTCTCGCTTTATCCGGTCCCCACCTCCAGCGCATCGAGGTCTAGGGGCGCACGCCCCTCACCAGCAAACGCTGAGCCTTCAGTGTGAGGGCAGTATGTAAGTTCAGGCATGAATGCATGCAGATGAATGTTTGGAAGGCTTCGCACAAGTAGAGATGCAAGAAACATCTCCTGGATCTCAAAGGCCCCTGCGCGGTGTCAGGGCGGTGTTGGTAGCACCCAGCTTCCTTCCACATGTATTAATATAGTCTAAACTCCTTAAAGGGAGGGTTATATAGGGGATTATATTGGGGAGTACTATAGGGTTTACTAAGGGAGATACTAGGAGTTTAAGCATTAGCTCACATGGAGCTGTCAGGAGCTTGCAGGGCATGCTGACTTAGCCGCAAGCTCTGCAACAATTACATTCACTGACACGGCCAGAATGTTGACTTTAGCAACTGCTAAACCAAACAACTACTTTCATAAAGGCATCACTGCTGCTGACATTCTGACAGGTATGCTTTCAGACCTAGAAATTAAAATCAAAAAAAAAAGATACAGGGTTTAGAGTTTGAGGTTTAGGATGGGTTTTAGGGTTTAGGGTTTATTTTGGGCTTAGGATTCAGGGTAGTTCCCAAAACTAGGGTCCCATTTTGGTACCCCTAGATATTAGGTGCCGTAATATGACCTAGAATCAAAAGGGGCCCATGATTCTGAGAAAAACAGACGTCTTCGTGGCAGAAGCCGCAACTGCCTAAACCCTACACCGTAAACCCCCCTAACTAAACCCTAAACCCTGAATAGTAGTTTTAATCTTATTTTCCGTCATCCCTCTATGACCCCTATTTAAATCCTAAACCAACCCTGGCCCACCTTCCGCTGGCAGAGGGCAGAAGGAGGGCAACCCAAACAAAGCCCAGCAGGGCGGTTTGCTTCATTGAGCACCTGCTGAAAGCATGGCGAAGCAAGACAGGAACTGGGGGCTGGCGTGGAAGAATGCAGGCTCAGACAATCACAGCCCAGCTCAACTTAGGCAGTTGGAGGACTTCGTGACCTGATTGCGCTGGCATCTAAATCTGAGGCTCGAAAACCGAAGGTTCATGCAAATCCTCTGTCAGGCAACTTTGCGTCGACGAGTCTGAGCGGGACTGCATTGTCAAGGGCTGAGGTCCTAGTCCTAATGGGAGGTTCGCAAAATTAATCCTGCAAGACAAAGATCCGCATTCTGGGCCCCACAACACACACACACACACAGTCGCATCAAAAGGCCTGTTCTTTCCCCCAAACGAAGTTACCCATGTTCTGGCAAATGCTTCCGTGAGCCGAAAAAGATCCACTAGCCGAGTCCCCATGAAGGTCCCTTGGCCGCCTGAGGCAACCAGCTCTCGGCGGTGTTGCCTCAGGCCGAGTTTGATGGCTTACGCCATTTCGTTTGAGCCACATGGCTGCGGCCGAGAATGCCGAATCCGAACAGGAGCAGTTCATCTTGCATCTGTGCACGCAGCACTTCCCCCTTGGCGATTTTGCTGCGGGGTCTGCATCAAGCGGTGAGCGGCTCAACCTCTGGTTCTTCCATCGGTCTTCCTCTCTTGGAGAGGGCGCCACAAGCCTTGCCGGCAGGCCAACGACATGAAAGTCAGATCTGTTGGGACTGCTTGAGCTCGCGGCTCAGCAGTTCCCTGTGCAACATCTAAGAGGCAATGACAGACTATCTGCAACCTTGTCACGTGAGCTTTTGCAGGATATGGGTGCTGGAACATGAGTAGGTGACATGGTAGCCTTGAAGAAGTGTCTAGCACTTCGCTTCTTGACAGATGCGTATTCAGGTTGTCAAGTTCTTTTGCTGTAAACACTGCATGCCGCAGCACCAGATTTCGGCACCATGCAAGCAGGCCACACACGCCAAGGCACGCATTCACGTGCCATAGACTGCGTAGATCACTCAGGTTTAATCAAAGCACTATTCATGTAGGCACTGGGAAAAGCTCCCTTGTGGAACTTATGCGCTAAAAAGCGCCTGGACGTCACTGATTTGTCACTTCCGGAATGGTATACGGATTTGACGTCAAGTCTAACTCTAGCTGCGCATGTCTCTGCTTCAGGCACGCAAAATCCTTGGCACAGCAGACTTCGGTTGAGTTGGGTGCAGGTCAACAGCACAAGTCGGTGCAGGACTCTTGCAAGAGCTTCTCTCTGCACTTCTGTTCACTGCTGCTGCCTACCTAGACTCCAAACACCTGGAAGCACTTCTGTTGGCATGTTTCACTTGCAGTGGGAACCCTCTCAGATACAACTACAAATCACACGACCCTCCAGCCTTTCACTTGCCCATCCAGTGCAGCTGCAAGTGACGAGCTCGTCCAAAAGCTGCCTCTGGCTGTCCTGAAGAGTTTTTTTCAGCTAACTGTGCTTTGGGAAGCTTTTGGCTGCTTGAGTTGCTTGGGGATTATCCAGAAGGTTTGGGGAGTCTAGGCTTTCAAGAATGCTTGAAGGTGTAGGCTGCTTTACTTCAAGCCTTAAGGCTCAGTAGATGATAGCAAAGCAGATGGCTGAAGCACTGCTGCAGGTTGCTTTTAGGGCATCAGCCTTGCATGTCATGCAACTTGAACCAACAGAATAAAGCAAAACGGGAACACTCCCCTAGATTGACCCCATCATAAACTCGCCGCTGAATTCGAGGATTCTTCGAAACAGAAACCCAAAAACAGAACCGTCGCGTTGACGCGGACCCCAGAGCTCACCCGAGTCCTGCAATTGCAGAGCGCGCATCTCCTGCCAAGGAGGCAAACAGAAGTTCGAGGCTGAGAAGAACGTTGGCAGAAAAGTGCTCTGCAATGTCTGTCGGGGTAATCGTATATTAGAAATAATGATTTACTGTTTGGATCTCTTTGGGGAACTGGGGGAATTGCGATTAGGGAGGTGACACCGCAAGGGAAGCAAGCACTTTTCCTTCAATGGAGGCTTCCACGCACCCAGGGCAACAATATGGACCCGAATATGGTAGTTTCCCTAAATAGGGGGACCCCAATGTAGAACCCAAAATACTATAATCCACCTCTAAAAGAGTATCCCTAATTTTGGGACACTCCCATATACTACTCCTATGTAGGCTCAGCTCGAGTTTCGATTTCCATGTTTCTTTCCATCTGGTTCTTCATGCTTGGGGTGATATCCCCTAAAATCCCACATAATCCCTAAGGAACCCCATACATCCCCAACCCTAAGCCCTAAAACCTAAACCCTGAGCCCTAAACCCTGAGCCCTAAACCCTAAGCCCTAAACCCTCAACCCTAAGCCCTAAACCTTCAACCCTAGACTCTAAACCCTAAACCTCAAGCCCTAAACTCTAAACCCCAAACCTTTGAGGAGCCATTTCTACAGAACCCATAAATCCCCTACTCTAAGCCCTAAACCCTTCAGGCACCATTTCTGATATGAGCTATAGTCTAAACTCCTAGTATCCCCCTTAATAACCCCTATAGTAGTTCCCTATACAATCCCCTATATTCCCCCTTTAAGGAGTTTGGACCATTGCCCATAAACCCAAGGCGAACCTCAGCCTCGAGGAGCTTCCTCTGGCTGTCGCTGTCCTCACGGGACCCATCATCTCTGAGACAGGTATGTGGATGGTATATAGGGTTTAGGGTTTAGGGCTTAGGGTTTAGGGTTTAGGGTCCAGGGTTTAGGGTTTAGGGCTTAGGGTAGGTTAGGAGGACCCCCCACCCTGTAATACTGGCTAGAATAGGAATAGAAAAGGACCCTAATATAATCCCTATTATCCCTTATATTCACTATTACTGGGCGGGGTGGTCCACCTAAGGTATAGGGATGATGTAGGGTTCTGTAAAGCTTATGTAGGGGTGATATAGGGCTCTGTAAGGAGTATGTAGGGATGACATGGGGTACTGTTGGGATTACATAGGGATAATATAGGGCTATGAGGGGATATACAGGCGAATGGAAGAGGAAATGAACACTCATCCTTACCGTGATCACAATGGGTAATAGGAGTGAGAATAGCCCTTTAAACAAACCCCTTTAAAGTGGCGGAGGACACTGCTTAAAGACAGTCACTGTGGCGGAAATGACCCAAGTTATATATGGACTATAGATAAGGTTTCAGGATATTACCGCCAATACTGGAAAATCCAATTGAAAAGAAATGGAACATAAAATGGAAACGGGGATTCTAGATTCTCGCCACAACAATACAGCTCGAACCATCCTAATGTAGATTTCTGATTTATACACCGCCTCCCCTTAATAGGGTTGTAATAGGGATCCTAGTATTAAGACCCTGAAACGGAGTGGGTTCATAAATCATGGGTCTACATTAGGCCCTGAACAGGATTCTGAGGCTGCCTGTTGGCTTACCTGATGTGGAACTATGGTCACACATTAACTGCTAGGTGATTGTCGTTGCTGCCATTATGTTTACATGTTGTTGCTATTATTGTCAAAGCTGCAAAAAAACTTGACACTAACATTCTTGTTGCTGTCACTGGTGTTATTGAGTGTTGAGGTCCAATGACATGAAACCAGCTTTGCCTTCCACATGACATGATCGGGCTAGAAATCGTAAAGCCTGAGCCATCCTAGTTTGCAGCGCTTTGTCAACGATGTGGTCGAAATAGCACTTGTCTTCACTACAGTCAGGCTGACACAATCTCTCTCCAGGGAGCTGTTGCATGTACATGAAAATTTCCTCTGTCATAAAAGCAACTATAATAGTGGTCATGGTAGCAAGAATAGTAATAACAATGGTGAGGATGATATGTGTAATATGTGCAACGGTCAGATTGAGAACAGGTTGTCATGGCTGCGGGTCCCGCTTCACCATCCTCAGCTTGGCCTGTGCCTCAGCGAGCGCTACCTGGGAAACGAGTGGCGCTGATCCCAACAACACAGGAAAGGTGTCTGCAGATGGTGTATAAACAGATGAATACAGGTTATGTAGGGCATATGGGGTATGCAGTTTGGAGGGTTTTGGGGGAGTTTTAAGTTCAGGGCTTATGTGGTGGTTGAACCAGTCAAGGTCCTACTTTATGTTGCGGACTGCAGCATGTCCTTTAAAATGCTACTCAAACGAGCTTGTTATCGGGCGCTCTCTCTAACCGACTATCACTTCAAATTAGGCCCCCACCCACTAATAGTGGTATACTTGGACTATATGGGGACCCAAATACAGTCATCAGTATCCTGTGTGGTGACTGTTAGTGTAGGCCAAACCTACCACAGTCTGACAAAGAGCAGCATGCTATCAAGCACAGCCCCCCCCCCTCCCCTGCTACGGAAAATTTTGCATGAGCTTAGTATACTAGCATACCATAACTCATGAATCACATACTCAAAGTAATGCAAAATTTCCTCAGCTTCGACCGTATTAAGAACACTTCAACTAATTGATTTGGGGTTTGTGGCTGTGGGGAACATGTACAGTCAGCACATGGCTGAATGCCTTTCCTACCAATACAAACACCAACCCTCCAACTACATTCAATGCCGTTACATATGCGAGGAAGGGGTGTGCATTTCAGCATGAAACAAGGAAGGCACTTGGAAGCTTCCAACAGAAGAGGCACCCCCAGACACTATTACCCCCAAGACCCCAAATATTAACCCTAAACCCTAAACCCGAAACCCTATGTCAAAAACCTGACCCCTGCCTCAAGCGAGTTAGCTTCCGCAATGCGCTCCATCACACCCCGCTCAGCCTGCTCAAGTCCAGGGCTGCAGGGTTCAGGTTTTTTGACAACTCCTTTTTCCAACCTATGTGTCCAAAGGGTTCAGTTTAAGGGTTTAGGGTGCAGGGGGTCTCTCAACATTCTGGGCCTTTTCCCGCACCCGAAGTATTGGGAGCCCTCAAACGCTTGCTTGCTCTCGGTTCTGCTACTGCTGAGCCAGAGCACACCCTTCGGCTGTGTGGGGTATGTAGGGGACTCAAAAAAGGACAGCTTCACAACACCCCATATGAGCTACAGTCCATATTTCCTATATGATTTAATGGAAATGGGTTTCTTATTTAGGGACTCGATGAGGAACTATACCAAACTACAAGAGGGACCCATATGTCCACTGTTAAGGGCCCCTTCATAAGGCTCATATTGGCAGTCGCACAAATCAGCCTCATAGACCCTTATATAAAGCCAGTTTCCACTTCATTGTCCATTTTCTTTCCCATTTGATTCTCCATTCTTGGGATATAATATCCCTAAACCCTAAACCCTGAACCCTATAAGATATGCGGGTTTGTTAAAGGTTCTGGAACCCCCCTCTTTGGATCCGCCTATCTGGAGAGTGATTGACGTGGCCTCTCTAGCTAATATGGCATAGTATGGTATATCGTAATATATTATGGTCTGTTATAATACATTATGGAATAGTATGGTATAATATGGTATATTAAGGAAGATTAGAGAATATTCTGGTATGTTATGATATATTGTGGTATATTATGGTAGATTTGGATATATTGTCGCATTTTTTGGTATATCATAGTATATCATGGTATAATGGGTATATTATGTGTATATTATGGCATATTTATTGTGGCCGCTTCCCTTTGCGCATGCACTCTGCATGGCTAGAACTAGAAACGCAGGGCAGGAACCGTAGCGTGTGGAAACTCTCAGCCGGTGCACCTCTAGTACTTGACCAGTGCAAAGCTAGCTCTGAAAGCTGATCTTGGACATAGTATACTATAGGGTCACATAATATACTGTATTATATTAGTATATACTATAATATACTATATCATAAGATATGTTCAGGAACTTCTCCATTCAGGCTTCAGGTATGTTACTGGGGCGTCTCCTGGCGGCGACATGCACTTGAGAATGTTGGCTGTACCCACAGCCTGCTTCACCGCCGCTGTGAGGCTGCCTATCCTGCAGAAACAGCTAGTAGAGTGATGTGGGGGGAGTCAATCTAGCATCTACAAGCGGGCACCAAACTTAACTGATGCACGTCTCTGCATCACTATCTGTGCAAGTAGTTCGATCGGCAGTTCAAAATTATTCTTCAGGGGGGTTTGACCTACGCCATGCATTGCGATAGGCATTGCATTCCAAGGTAGCTGCGGAGTCCTTCGCTCGTACTGCATCAAGGCACGCTGCACTGCAGCGGCTCCCTGCGGTGCCTCTTGCCGCATGCCTACCAGGTGGCTCTTGGCTGTCTGATTGGCCAAGGCAACCACGTTGGTGCGCTGCATGTCGGACGGCAAGCCGGTGAGTGCCGTGGATGCGGTATCCTGGAAGGCCTCTTGGCCTTTCAAAGCATGTCCGCTCTCCTGGAAAGCCTGCTCCAAGCTGCCATTCTCCACTGCTTCAAGCAGGCTGGCAGCCATCCTGCTGCGGATGTCCTGGCGCATGGCGAGTTAGTTAGGGGAAGACTCTACGTGACAGCTTCCCAATTCCTACAACCCGGATGTCCTCCATCTTCTTGTCATTCCCCTTCTGCATGGTACGGGAAAGAGCCTCTTCAAGCGAACCATCATCTGCCGCCAACAGCAAACCGTCGGCAATCTTCTTGCGCACTCGCTCCAACTCCAGCTCGCGGCCCTTTTCTGTCAATACCTCCTCTAGCCTTCCACTCTCGGCCGCTGCCAACAAGCTTGCTCCGGTTGCTTTGCGCACCCGCTCAAGGTCTTTCTTCTTCTGTGCTGCATCCAGCGCTTGCTCCAACCTCCCACTCTCAGCAGCCGCCAAGAGGCTCGCTCCTGCTTTCATCCGTACCCGTTCAACATCTTTCTTCTTCTGTTCGGAGGTCAGCACTTGCTCAAGCCTTCCACTCTCTGCGGCAGCCAACAGACTTGCTCCGGCTTTCAAGCGCACCCGCTCCCTATCGAGCTTCTTCTGCTCGCTCTTCTGCTGCTCCGACGCCAACACCTGCTCGAGCCTTCCGTTCTCCGCAGCAGCCAAGAGACTTGCTCCAGCTTTCAGGCGCACCCGCTCCCGCTCAAGCTTCTTCTGCTCGCTCTTCTGCTGCTCAGATGACAGCACCTGCTCCAGCCTTCCGTTCTCCGCGGCAGCCAAGAGACTTGCCCCCGCCTTCAGTCGCACCCGCTCCCGCTCAAGGTTCTTCTGCTCGCTCGCCTTGCGCTGGGATTCCAGCACCTGCTCGAGCATGCCGTCCTCTGCGGCAGCTAGCAGGGTGGCGGCAGCCTTCTGACGGACCTGCTCTGTATGCTGCATCTTCTTCTCGGATGTCACCAACACTTGCTCTAGCCGGCCATCCTCTGCAGCCGCAAGTATGCTGGCACCCACTCCCTTGCGCATCCGCTCCTGGGCACGTCATGAGACCTATATGTCTCAAACGAAACATGTTAATTCGTGCAAGATCTCCTCGAAATTCCAAATGCTCTGTTCATCAACTCCAACTGCACACTGGCCCTAACTAAACCCCAGGAAAACATAAAACAGGCAAAGGTTTGTTAAAGGAATGACCAAGGCTCAATATCCTGCCTGCGCTGTTCGACCGACAAAGCGCTCTCCAGCCGCCCGTCCTCCGCAGCCGCAAGCATCGAAGCAGCCATCCTCCGGCTCCAAGACGGTTATGTGTGGGGCTCCCCCAAACAGCAGGACCCCTACGGATTCTAGGGAGGGTGAAGGAATTTCAGATGTCGTGCAACTTCCATATACTCTCTGATGCATAGGGCGTGGGGCGGAAGGTCGTGTATGAGTTTAGTTTTGGGTTCTAGGGCGTATGGGTTTCAGAAAAAAACTCCTGACAGAGCCCTTCTTGCCATCCCGAGAATCCGTTCTCTCACCAACAATTACACAAAATGAAGGCCTAAACCCCGGCCATGTTGTGAGTGCGTTGATGGCCTCTGAGATTGCTTTTGCACTTGGCTTTGCTATGGCCCGCACATGAATTGCATGGATCTTTGCCAGAAGAATGTGGAATCATGCTTTGCGTACCATTGGGTATCAGCAATAATCGCATTCATTAGTCAGCTTAGAATGCCCCCTCTTCTTCTCCACAAAAAGCTAATAGGATATAATACTCTGCGCACAACATCATTCCCATGTTTGAGGCTCTACATGTTGTTTAATATCTTTTGAGATATCTTGAACATTGTTGAGGTAGTGTTAACAGTGACCGTGTGCAACAACAATCCCGCAAAACACTAAATCCCAAACAAGTGGCCCTACGTCACTAAAGACCACTGAAACCCTAAGCCCTACACATGGGCGCGCTCTGGCAAGCCCTTCCCGCGCAAAATGTACAGGTCTAGTAAAGGAGATTAAGAAAAGGGAACTGTAGAGATTACATAGAGATTTGTGGAGATTATATGCGGGTTCTGTGGGAAGTGAGAGAGAGAACCACCCCCCCCGGTCGTGGTGTAGCGAGAGCTGCGGGCCGCTTTGGGACATGATTCGAAGAGGGTGCAGAACAGAACGCAAAGTGCACAACCATACATACCTACAAACCTCAGTGCCCATTCCATTATCCATCTGCTTTTCCATTTGATTTTCCATTATTGACACATAAAACTCTACAACCCCCTATAACCCATGTCTGTATGTATATTTATATACTGTCACCCCCCAATGGTATGGGTCCCCCCTCCCCCTGTGGACCGGGTGGTTCTTGTGGTCCTTTGGCTGGTGGTTATCCCCACTGTTACCTTAATTCTTCTAGCCACATGTTTATTTGGACGTTCCTGGGATGTAGTGCCAGCTTACGATTAAGCCTAAGTAGAGCTACAGCCCTATGTATAAACGGTATGAAGGTCTAAAAGTGACCACGGTTACAAGGATCGCGACCCCGGGAGGCCCCTTCCCTGTGAGGCCCCTTCCCTGTGATTGTTGGCACTTTTCAGACGCCAAGACCACACGAAGATCGAAAAGTGATGACAGTTACAAGGGTCGCGACGCCAGAGGGCCCCATCCCTCTAACTGTTGGCACTTCTAGAGACCCATCAAAAAGGAGCTAACAGTAGGATGGAAGCTTTGAGGCGTCAACGACGACGCCGTTAAGGGACTTTTGGCTCTTCTGAGAGGTTTTACCGTGGGGAGAGGGCACCTAACCAGGGGGGGCATCATGTATCCACATGTGTATATACTAAATTATAGTCTAAACTCCTGGCATCCCCCTTAATAACCCCTCTAGTGGTCCCCTATATGATCCCTACATAACCCCGTTTAAGGAGTTCAGACTATGGCTCATGTAACCCTATGGATCCCTATAGAACCTGCTTGTTGAGAAGCGCCCGTCCTCTTGCGGAGGAGTTCCATCTGCTCGGCCTGGGGTCTGGCGAGGATCTGCTCCAGGCGTCCATCATCTGCTGCCACCATCCTTGGCTAGCTAAAGCAGATATGGGGGTTTCCCCAAAATAGCGGTACCATTTTAGGGGTCCCCATAATAAGGATTATAGTATATTGGGGTCTATATTGGGGTCCGCCATTTTGAGAAACTACCATATGTAGGGGCACATGGGATTTTAGGGCTTATGGAGATAAGTTCTAGGTAGGGATATTACGAAATGCTAGTGTTAGATTGAGGGTTTGTGGTTTAGGCGGGTTGTGGGGTTTAGGGCACGCATGTTGCGAGACGCTATTGTTACTCATAGCAGTAAGTATAAGAGGCCATGGTAATATGGGAACATTAAGTTGGAGTACTTCAAGGGGCTGAGAAGGGCCCAGTACTCTAAATCCCACATGAGCGGGTCCGATACCCTAAACCCTAAACCCTAAACCCTAAACCTAAGTATGGGGCCCGCCCAAATCCTACTGAAGGTCTGCAGCTGACGGGGCTCATTGAAGGGCCCGTACTATCAACCCTCTGATACATCTCAGTAGTATTTTATTTGGGGATACTATGGTGCCCAGTATCGAGTAATATTATATCCTCCTTTTGGGGTATAGTATTTTATATAAGGAATATAATCTTACTGGGTTTAACCACCAAAAAAACACTACTCATCTGGAGCTGCCCCCTAAACCCTAAACCCTCACAAAAGCATGGTTTGGGGCCCAGGGATGAGGGCTTAGTATGCAGGGGCCTGTATGATGCTTTGAGGGCTCGCACGGAAACATCATTAGGTGTTCTGATTCACAGTTCTTCCAAGCGAGACCCCTAAACCCTAGGCCCAAAACTCGCCCCTGAACCGCAAGCCCTTGGCCCAAAATGCCCAACCCTAAGCCTAGCATCAAGTCAGCCGCCAGTTTCTGACGGAGTCTCTCCATGGCAACGTCCTTGTCCTTCACGGTGCGATGTTACAAATGCCCACCCCCCAACATCCAATACTCCCCTTGTAATATGCTTAAAAATCAGAATGGAAACTACTATAATATAATAAGGTATATATTGGGGTAAGGTTTTTTTGGGGTCCTCAAGTGGATTCTATGGGACTCATAACATATGGGGTATGTCAATTTGGGGATGTCGGGGGCGGTTAACTTTACGGGGAGGGGAGTACACATGCTCAGTTGGAGCCGGGAACGCAGAAGGCAAGTGAGACTACGGTGCTATCCGGGGCTTAGGGCGTAGCTGGGATTCGTGGAATGGGCTGCAGGGATGATTCTGGGGATCGTGTAGAGACAACCTTAAGGATCGTTTCCCGACTCCCAACTAGGCATGATTCAGCAACCCTAAACCCAAAACTGATGGTGAGCTCTCAGTCTTCGGACTGCCAATCGAGAATATCAGAAACAGCGGCCACGGACCATTCATACCCAAACGCTTCCTTGGCGTTCTGTAGTGAGCCTTCCCCTAATCTAGCGTGGCACTATTTTGGGGGTATGTATTGGTAGGGGTGTGGGGGAGCCATGGGGAGCCCACAATGAGAGCACTGCCCATATAGGAGGTCAAGGCTCCCCAATTGGATAGGGTCTCTGTGACACCACTTAATATCTTGCCGGCGCCACACCCCAGTACATGAGGAGTTTCTCAAGATAATCCCAACATAATCGCCAACAAGGCCCCGAATATTTGTAAGTCCCCAATACATCCCTAAGCTTCCCTCCATTTCAGAACCTCTCCCTCTTGAGTAGTGCTGTTGTCGGAAATCTTTTCTTGATACTATAACCAAAAGGAAGATATTGCTGTACTCTATGTTGGGGACCGTACTAACCCAGTAAAAAGTACTTCAGTCAGCCTTACACCAGGAGTCTATCAAAATCATCCGCAAAATGATCCCCAACGAGGACCCCTATTGGCATCTGATACTGCATAGGTATCCTTACAGTCCCCAAAGAGTCTCCAGCTTTTACTCAAATACCCTAAACCCTAAACCCTAAAACTGACACTAGCTTGGGCAGCCTGCCTGGGCGCTGTTGGGCTCCATCTCCCACGATGCCTGCAGGGGATGTGCAAAAACTAGACTGCGGATTGCTGTTATTTTTGATACAGTAACATTGCTCCTATTGACTACTATTGTTATTGTTACTGTTACTATTGTGACAGGAGCTGCGCCGCGCAAAGGAGAGACTGTGCAAAACTGAGACCTAACCACTTTGTTTTAGGCCCGGACTGGGTGGACTGGTGGCACAAGCGAAACATCGAGCGGCCACCATACACTAATTGCTGACATGATGGTTAATTGTTTTGAAGTGGCCCGAGGCACAGGTGGCACCTAATGCTCACGCGGTTGGGAACGTCTCAACTTTCTCGACCCACTGAACCGGCACCACGGTGATCTGCTGTAACCGCTGAATCCCAGCGCCAGCATAAATTTCTACCCCAAAGCTACCAAGTGGGCAGCAATTGTTTCAGCTTCTGGTTGAGGATCTCCTCACACCCTGATTGTAGCCTGCTCGTGCACATATGGTGGAATGTACACGGATTGGGTCTGATGGGGGTGAGGAGGTTCGGGTGGTAGGCACAATCAACTCATATCACCCGTCGAACCCAAATAACCCCATGCTGTAGGGCCCCTACATAACCCATATACCCTTAACGACCCATATAATCCTGAAAACCTTGGTTTAAGCCGAATGCGAAGGCTTGCTCATAAACGCGAGATCTGAGAGAGCCAGCAGTCGCAAAGTTACTGGTCCTCCCGGGGTACAACCATTTTTCCATAGTTAAACTCCCCCACTCCCTTCTTCACAATGAATATTCCGATTATATCATGGACTGTATTAGGGGGGATCATAAGGGGGTGGGGGGGATTGTTATTAGGTGAGGAGGTTTAACCCGAGACCCTAAGCCCTCAACCCTAAACCCTCAATCCTAGACCTTAAACCCTA
>CAJNIZ010004025.1:63308-80818 GCA_905231905.1 Symbiodinium pilosum
CTAAAACCCTAAAACCCTAAGCCTGTGTTGACCCAGGAGGTCCGGACCTCAGTCCTTCACTATTAGTACCCCAGAGTCTGAAGCCGAAACTTGACTTGAACCCTTGGAGCCACGCGCCCCAACGCCCTCAGCACTACCCCCCCTTTTTCCCTACATATCCCTATACATCCCCATATGAGCCACAGTCTAAACTCCTTAAAGGGGGCTTATATAGGGATTATATAGGGGACTACTATAGGGTATATTAAGGGGGATACTAGGAGTTTAGACTACAACTCATATATCCCAAATATCCTCATCCCTAAACCCTAAGATCTAAACCCTCAGCCCTACCCTAAACCCTAACCCCTAAGCCCTAAACCCTAAATAAACCCTACGCCCTCTACCTTGAAGTGCCTATACCCTAACCCTAAGCAAACGAAGGAACCCGGAGGTCACCCGGAAACTTAACTGGGTGTCTTGGCACGGCGATGACGTTTTGGGGGTGTAGTGGTTTAGGGTTTAGGGGTTTAGAGTTTCGGGGTTTAGGGCTTAGGGTTAAGTTTAGGCCTTAGGATTTAGGATATAGGATGTAGGGTCTAAGGTCCTAACCATGGGCCCAAGTATAGGCCCGTACTCGCTTCCCAGGTCGAGCCTACGGGCCCTCAATTGAGTTTGTAGGGTTGAATACTAGGGTTGTCAGCCAGTAGCTCTAAGGGCCTGAACTGGGTGTCCGGTGGAAGTGTAGGGCCCCGGGTACTGGGCTTAGGACATGATATGGGTGCCATTAGAGAAACCCTACAACCCTAAACGCTAGACCCTAAACCGATAAAAGCCTAGTTATGGTTCTATTGTAATATGTGGGCTATAGTCTCACCTCCATAAAGGGGGGTTATATAGGTGCTTATTTAGGGCAGTATTATCGGGGTTATTATGGGGGATACTTGGAGTTTAGACTCATATGCGCTTTGTGAGCCTTGTAGTGGTACCTGTTATTTAGGTTTCGGGCAGTTTATTGATTATTGTTTCTCTGGCAACCTTCCCAACCCTAAACCGCAAACCCTAAACCCCAAACCCTCAATCCTAAACCTCAAACCCTAAACCCTAAACCCTCAATCCTAAACCTCAAACCTTAAACCCTAATCCCAAACCCTCACATGAGCCATAGTCTAAACTCCTTAAAGGGGGATATATAGGGGACTACTATAGGGGTTATTAAGGGTGGCTCACATGAGAGTTTGGGATTTCTGGGCTTAGGCTCTTCAGTAGGCTTCAGGGTTTTTGGGGGCCAGGGATGGCAGAGAGGGTTCTTAGGGTTTAGGGTTTAGGGTTTAGGGTTTTAGGGATAATGGAAAAGAAAATGGAAACTACTATTTAGGTTTAGGCCGGTTTAGGGTTTAGGGACTATAGGGGTTTTAGGGTTTTTAGGGTTTTAGGGTTTTGGAGTTTTGGGGTTGTAGGGTTTAGGGCGTAGGGTTTTGAGGGCTTTGGGGTTTGAGGGTTCTGGAGCGTTAGGGTTTTGGAGATTTAGGGTTTTAGGCTTTAGTCTTGGTTTTTTAGGTGTAGGTTGTCATTTTACGGAGTTCTGTTGAGAGTCACCTTGGCCAGTAGCCGGACTCTTCTAAAGCTTGTCCTGCGCGTTTCCCACTTCTTCATGCGCCACCTTTGACACACAACTTCTAATGATTGAGAGAAAGCTATTTTCAATTGCTCCTTGTCGACATGTGTACACATACATATACATGTATGTCTACGTGTGTGTGTGTGTGCGAATGCATATGTGCATGTTCCCGTAGTATGGCAGACAAGACAATCCTCTAGACTTCAGGAACCCGTATAGTTCTAAGGAGAATTAATTACCTTCCTTCGCAAAACTGTCTGCTCCGAAACCTCTAATCTACCTCACCACCCTGGCCCCAGATAGGACATGCCAACTCCCATTACAGTCCAGGTGCCTAAATCAAGCCACTTGTTTGTTGACTATGACTTGGCGAGGTTTGCGATGACAAAACGCTGGGTGAGCATCCCTTAAGTCATGTAATTAGCTATGAACCTGGAATGTACTGATCTTGTTTATCACTGCTTGGAGATGGAAGGTAAATATGACCTACGGTTGAGGGGTTTAGTGTGTAAGGTTTAGGGTTGGTGTACTTATCGCGGGGTTCCTAGGGTTTACTATTGGGGTCTGCTATAATCAGGATTGTATTCTTTTTGGATCTGCATTGGGGAACCATCATAACCCAAGTGAATAGTTGTCGAGCAATTGCCTTTTCAGGGGATCCCTATGTCAAATGCTCAGAAAACGGTCTCTACACCCTGAGTTACTATTGGATTGCGGGACCTTGCTTTTTCACAGGCAGCTATGCGGACATCCCCTGAACTGGATCCCAACAACGTTTCCATTCCTCTCGTTCTTTCCCTCCACTCCCCTTACACACGAGTCAGAATCCCCAGAGAAGATACTTTACGTAAACCTTACACCCCAAATCTTTGACCTTAAGCCCCAAACCCTGAACACCCCAAGTTGGGAAACCCTAAGCCTCAAATCCCGAAGCCTGAACCCCAAATTGAGAACCCCCCAGCCTTAAACCCTAAACCCTCCCCAAGTTGAGAAACCCTAAACCCTACACCCTAAACACCAAATTGAGAAACCCTAAACGCTAAACCTTAAACCCTAAGCCTTAAACCCTACACCTTAAACCCTAAATCCTAAGCTCTAAATTCCCAAAGGAGAAGCTTGGAGCCAGCTGCGCAGAGCCAGGCTGTGCCAAGCTTACCCATCTCCTTACTAAGAGACCTACGAGGTTAAGGGTCTGGGGTTTGGGGTTTAGGCTTTGCAGTGACATAGCGCTGAAGCAGAGATGGTCACGCCACAGATTCGCTTTGAGCGTGTCATGCTTTGCGAGATGCTGCTGTAGCCTGAACAACACAACATTTTCTACAGCCAAGCTTCTTGCTTCTGAAGGCTTGTGAAGGAGCCTGCTGCATGCCCTTGAAACCAGAGGGCCTGACAGCGCGCTGAAGCTTAGGAGGTGCGAGGTTCGGGGAGGCCCCAGTGAGGGATGCAGAAGCTTGAGGCCCGAGACTGGAAGGTGCCTGGAACCCTGATTTGAAAAGACCCTAGATCCCAAGCCTGGCAGACCTTGGCAGGTCCTTGTAAAGGAAAGGCTGGGAGGCAGGCCTGGGATGCGATTGGCCCTCAGAGGTGCTTGACTAAGCAGAACCGACTCCCAGTGCCTCACGTAGGTGATACCGTGCCAGTGGCTGTGCTGAGGCAGGTCCAGGTAGGTCGGCCTGCCCCATCGACGTCGAGGGGGCACAAGTGCACAAGCGCCGCCCACCATCGTACGTGGGCGGCCGAAGCCATGAATCTAGGGGTTGGGGTTAGGGTTAGGGGTTTAGGGTTAGAGTTTGGGATTTGGGATTTAGTGTGTGAGGTTTAGGGTTTTAAGTTTAGATTATAAGTTTGTAAGGTGTAGGGTTTAGGGCTCCCGTAGCAAACCCTCCACTCTAAATCCTACACCCTAAGCCCTAAACCCTAAACTTGGGGAGTATCAGGGTTCCATGTTGGCTTTGGGGAGGGTAGGGTGCTGGGCTGCAAGCTGATGGGCTAATTGCCAAAAAATTTGGTTTCAGGGCTCAGGGTATGGGGTTATGAAGGGTGTGAGGTTAAGACTTTCGGGTATAGGCAGGGATCAAGGTTTAGGCTTTAGGGGTTGTATTGCTTTACGCTTTACGGCTGACGGCTTACGGCATGGCGGCTAACAGCTTAAAAGGCGTAGGTTTTGTGTTTGAGGATTTAGCGTCTAACAGTTAGGGCTTATGCGTACGTGGCTTTTGAACATTGGGGGCCCTGAGGGGACCTAGGAAATTTGTCGGGCTTATAACATCATAGAGGATCCTATAGGGATCATTTCAATCAATTTCCATATGTCTGAGGGGGTTAAGGGCTTGGGGGCAGAGGTCACCTTAAACCTTAAACCCCAAACCTTTAGCTTCAATATTTTTTGCGTAGGTGTGGCTCACGTCCCTTGGTCATGTTTGTGAATCTTTGGCCGGCCCATCTTCATCCACGGGGGGGTTCCGTCCCCAATCCCCGGCTGCTCTATAAAATGCATGCAGCTGAATAACATTGAATAAGAAATCGAATCATTATCCAGCAGCACCTCACAAGCAAAGTGTGAATCCTCATTTGGCTTGGTTTCCCAAAGCCCCCCCCTTCCCCCTGAATTTGCAGGCAAGCTAGTGACATCCGAACCACCAGGCTGTGAATCATCAGGCGGATCATCCCCTTCAGAGGGGCTTCGCTCCCCAATCCCCCAGGTGACTGCTGAACAGGTTGCAGACTGTGCGTTTGATAGTGTGCGGGACGCTTGAGGGGCTGCGTAGGTTGCGAATCAGTATAACCCAGGCCCCGTAATCCCCTAGGTTCCCCAATGTAGCAACGGGATCATTCTGGGGGGCTTGCATGGTTTGGATCTTTTAGGGGGTCTAGGAAATGAGTCGTTCAAGGAGGTACAGGCGCTGTTTAGCTTGCACTGGTGTAGCGTGTCCTGTCATCTGCATTGTGCAGCTTCAAGAAGGTCTCCTGATTTTTCCGTCGCGATTCCAAACTGTACGTTTAGCAGGCAATGCGCAGGTCGGCCCCTCCATCCCTAACAGTCGTCCCTTTTGGGCCTTCCCATCTTTGTGGCAGGTCAAAGTGCCTATAGTTGTGAGGATCAGACAAGTGATCAACATCCTCGTAATTCATCCTTTCTCTGCCCTCACATGTTCGTCGCGTGTCAAACGTGCCCACAGTCACAGAGATGAGGCCGCCCCACACGAAATCTTGTTGACAAGGGTCTGGCTGCTCAATAGGTGCGCTGCTTCACCGGCGTGTGCCAACATTGGCGCAGGAATAATCCTACTAGTGGTTAAAAGGGAATAAGGCATTGTAATCCCTGTATAAACCCTACCTTCATTTGTCTTGTCCAATATTCTCCACTACAACCCCAAAAAATACCCTATTATGGCAAGCATCGTCAAGAAAGCGGTGTATCAAGTTTTTGGTTTACTGGGTACTATATTAGGGTTCGGTTTAGGGTATTATACTATCCCCCTTTAATGGAGAATCAAATTGGAATCACAATGGAAAATGAATGGAAACTGTGGGAAATACAAGGATTTAAGGAATTTAGTTTAGGCTACTATATTGGAGAGAGCCTATTAATTATTGTATACACCCATTTTGGTAACTTCAATTCAAGTTTAAGTTCCTTACCAGCAACCCAGTTTGGGTTGTTGGGGTATTCAAGATTTGGGCTTATGTTGGGAACGGCTAAAATGAATGTGTTTGAGTTTGACACTGTCGGCAGGATGTGGCTTAGTTGAAGCGGACGCGCTTTTCCGATTCCACCTGCGTATACGTCTACATCTACAACTACAAAAACGTGTCATCATTCTTTCATCGGGAGGCTTAGTTCTTGGATTCAATGAAGTCGCTGCCTATCGGGTATGAGGCAGATGGACCCTAATTAAACCCTAAACACTAAACCCCAGATGACGTCTAGCTTGGAGTCTTACACTGCGTTTTGATCCCATGCACGCTGTTGGTGCCGTCCTTCGGCTCCAACGCAACGCCTTCGGTTCCCGATAGTAGTATAGTCCCCCTTAAGTAGATAGAATATGGCTTTGGGTATATTAAAATAACATCCCCATATACCCCATATTCTATCTACTTAAGGTGGACTATAGCCCAACTACATTTGAAGGTCTTTATGCATGTCAATGCTTGGGGTGGGTCTTCCGAACTCCCAAGCCTTAATCCTTCAGCTAACATAGCAGAACAAAGCATAGCAAAATCCAGAAATGACCTGCCGCCTCACTAGAATGATGCTGTGAAAAGAAGTGACTACTCGTGTTCAGTGGGGAATGAATGATGGAAGAACGGATCCGTACAAAAGCCCCTGCATAACCCTCAACCCTATACTGGATTCCATTGTCTTTCGATCCCTTCGTTGTATACACCAAAGCGTATACACTAACTGGCGAACAGTATCTTCCACTATCTTTTGAGTTTCCTACGAGTCGGACTAAGGCCACGCGCTGCAGTCGGCTGGTGCCAAATGTATCCTGGCAGGGATAGGTTTTGCTACGCATTATGGTTCTCCTGGCCACCCATCTATAAGGTTCCATTTCATTGATCTTAGCTAGGTAATATAAGTGCGGCAGCATTTGAGACCTAGACCCTTCATGTTTGTCCTTTTTGCGGTTCTGTCCTTTTGTAGGGTTTTGTCGCGTTTAGGCCCTCTAACTATAGACCCTACACCCCATACTCTGCATACCCGCAGCCCTAAGCCATCTTGGCAGCAGAGCTCCTGAACTCAAGCAATGTCATGGGTTGTGCGTCTGAAAGAAGTGTGCTTGTGCAGGATGTTGGGGTAGGAATGGACTAGAACTAGATGAGCCATAGTGTAAACTCCTTAAACGTGGTTATATAAGGGGTTACATAGGGGAATATTACAGGGTTTATCAACGGAGATACTCCGAGTTTAGACTATCCCTCAAATAGGAAATTCTCGAAATTTGCACATTGGAATCCTTCGTGGGGACCTCCACAATGCTTTGGCTTCCCTCCAGAGAACTGTTCTAAACACTCAGCCCTAAACCCCGCACCGCAAACCTGGCCTTTACAGACATGTTGTGGTTCTTAGTAGGGAACAAGGAAATATCATCCTTATATAACATCTGTATATCAATATTCCCAACTAAGAACCAGTAAATTTGGTGGAGGAGCGCCTCCACCTACCCCACATGCCCAGCATCACCCACATGTGTTTCCACTTCAGCTGGTTGCAGTCACAGACTTGCTTATCGTGCTGCTGCCTTTGCTTCTTGGTTGTCGCTCTATTTCCGTCATCTCCGTTTTGTTTCGTTGCTAGCTACCTCCCCACTGTGTACCGATGCTGTCACCTTGCAATGCAGCATTGCATACTGTGGTTGGCATGGTTGCTTGCCATCCATGCGAACACCTTGTCAATTTCAAAACTGAACTAGAGGACTCATCAACCTTGAACACATTTTTACTTTTATACCCACATAATCCCTGTAAAGCCATGGGCATTCATGGCCCCAAACCTGCTCCAGTCAGGTTTTGCAAGTTAAGACAGGACACTCATGATCTCGCTGAACAACCCGTGTGGTTCTAGTCTTTTCAAAACGGGGGCCGATTTTCCATTATCCTTACGTACTAAGTTTGCCGCTGCCTTGCATGTAGATTCTCATATCGCATGCCATTTCTGCTCTGAACCTCACGTGAGGGTTCAAATGCCACAGGCTTTGTTATAGTAACAGTGATCCCGATTCCAACCCCAAGTATAACAACCCGGGAACCCCTAAACCTTGTGTACTGCCCCCGCTCGTTGACAGTTGTAGAATAAGTACAATGCAACTATGTCAGGCCTTTAATATGACCCGTATCATAGACTGTGAATGGGTGCGGGCAGGACCCAGCATAAACTTTAAACGCCAAGAAACAGTTTCAGGCATCTACAAGAAGCCGAACTCGCAACGACCTCGGAAAGCAGTGCTCTTGCCTGGCTTGCTGTTAAGCAACCTAGGGTTTAGGGTTTAGGGGAAGCCTTGTTATTTACCATACATCCCAATTTTCGTAACTTTATTCAAGCTGCTTAACCGCAACCCAGTTGAGTGGGGATGGGAACGTTCCAAAGCATGCGTGCAAGTTTACCTCAAGAGCTGCGCAGGCACTCCAGGGCCCCCCCCAAAAGATTGCTATCCTTTACAAGGGGATACAAGGGGTCTCTGTAAAGCTCCACGAGGCTCCGTGCTAGTTTAGGAGATGGTGTTGTGTAGTGAGCTTCTGTCCGAAGCTGTCGATTTCGTGGTTTGAAGCCCCACGCCCTGAAGCCCTAACCTCAATAGCTGAACCCTAAACCTTGAACCCGAAGCCTTAAGCTGCCAACCATAAGCTCCAAGCCTCCTAAAGCAGTAAGCCCCTACATCCCAAACTCAAGGCCCTCAAAGTCCCATATCTTTAGCCCGAAGAGCCCAACCCGAAGCCCGAACCCCTACAGCCTAAACCCTCGGTCTGGTGTTATCTGGCGTTGGGGTTTAGGCTCTCAAACCAAAAAAGCCAAAAACAAACGTTCTGGAGATGTCCAACACCTGGCGTAAAGCCCGAATCGTTCATTGCGACTTTAAGCCTAAACCCTAAACCCTCGGGACCCTCAACCAAACTCCATGCATATCATGCTCAAGCCAAGGGTGGAATTTGGAGGACTAAGCCCCACAGTCCAAGCCCTAGACACCCTAAACCCTTAAACCCTAGACCCTAAACCCTTAAACCCAAACCCTTAAACCCTAAACCCTCAACCCTAAACCCTTAAACCCAGAAGATGAACAGTCGCGCAGGGAGTATGGGAAGTTCTATGGTGACCCGCGGAAGGCTCGATACACTGACACGAGGTGTTAGTGCGGAGCAAGTGCATGGGTGTTAGATTTAAAGTCCTGGTCATGCATGAATTGGTGACGAAACTTCTGAATCGTTTCCAATGCCATACCGTTATCATCCATATATAACTACAGTAGAGTACACCTCCAAAAGCCCTATTCTCATTCAATAGCACTTAACATTGCAAACCTATACACCGTGTGGCAAAACTACATAAGCCCAGTTTCCATTTCGCTCCATTTTTCCATTTCCTACTATTTATCTAGGCCCCTACATCAGCACATTGGCATTTAGGCAAATAATGTGGAACCCTGAGCCCTAAACCCTAAACCCCTAAACCCCTAAACCCCTCAACCCCTCAACCCCTCAACCCCTAAACCCCTAAACCCCTAAACCCCTAAGCCCCAAACAGTCACTAAAGGGCAAGCCTTCCGTTTGACTCCGGAGCGCGCGGGGCCACACCAGCAATTTAAGGATATCTCAGGTGAGTATCGTAGAGGCCTGAATAAGTACCAAAATTATTGTCCTAGGTTCCTTGTAGAATTGTAGTTGGGGTACCTCACTCAAACAGACCTCAAATTCATGCTGGTAATTATTCCGCTTCTATATATCAAAAATTTGCCCCATAGACGCTGTATGTCGGAGGTGTTCAAAATCCTGGAGATGATTTCGGCAGCCTAAACATTGGAGGCTGTATCCCCCTGGGGACCCAAACGGGGGATATTAATTACTTAGATGACCTACTCTTTACTTCGTAGCCTCCCCATATAGGCCTGAGACTTTCCTTAAGTCAAAGGCTAAGATTTATAGCAAAGGTTTCTTTTGGAAGCCCAACCCAGACGTAAGGGATTATCAGTTGACTCTGGTGGAGGTAATCAAAATCTCCGTCCCTCACAGGCCCGATGAAGGCTGTAGGCTCCTGGAATTGGTTGGGGGTATTTCGCGGCTGTATTACAAGTAGCGAGATGTTCCTGGGCATGATTTCTTTATGGACCATGCTCCTTGTGTATTTCTGTTTAAACCCTTAAGAAGTCAATCTTTACGTACAGGGCTCCTAAACCTATCCCAGGGTATATTGAAGTATGTCGCGAACCCCGAATTAGATCCCTGAGCTGATGAACCTCTCTGCACTCAGGCCTCACCCAAACCCTTGGCCTAAACCCTAAACCCTAAACGAATCCAATGGCTTCCATTTCAACCACCAAGAGCCAGGCCGGGGAGTTGAAAATCGCGACGAAATTCCCGCCTTTTAGCTGCAGGAAGCTGAAGTAATAGAGTAGTTTCCATTCTCTTTTCCATTACCATCGTTACCGTTATTATTCTTAATTTTACTATTATTATTATCCTTAATAATATAGTTACCTTTTTTTACTATCGTTACCTAGGTCTGGGTGAGGCGGGACCGGGGCTCGGAATCTAGCAATTCAGGGCCCTTGGGGTTGGGAGGTTGAAGGTTTAGGGTAACCCGCTCGGAGAAGAGCTTCGTCCTTGAAGCTTTGTAGCGTTTTAGGGCTTGGGGTTTAGGGTTGAAGATGGTGCATACATGATAAGATTGTCCTGGAATATGCGGAGGATTGAGGAGCCAAGATCGTTCTGGTGCATAAGTAGTATAAGGGAACCCCAATATACACCCCCAAATACTATAGTCCTTATTATGAGGACCTCCAAAAACGTCCCCCTAATTTTGGGAACCCCCCAAGTCTGTACCTTCCTGACTTTATCAATTCAAGGTTCCGGAGTTCGCCCTGCGTGTTTGCTGATGGAGATGACAATGAGATTTGTGGTTCGTTTTTGGGTTAGCGTGTAGGGCCCAAGAAAGTAGTTTTGAATTATTCCTTTATGGAGCATATGGTGTGCGCATGACTGAACCGCCAAGAATCCTAGCAGCCTTGCTTAAAAGTCACTTGAAGGAAGCGAGCCCTGAGGCACTGTGGTCTCCGGCTTAGATAAAACAGAAGTGAGTGAAACGTGTTGGCAATGAGGATCTGGACGCCCCTCATTCTGGACATGAACATAACATCCTCCATACCTGTTACGCTCCTATTCTCTCCGCCGGCCAGTAATGTTCCCTAACCTCTGCTGAAATGTGCATCGTACCTAATCCTACACATCCTACACTTTTGAGCGCCTACGGTTAATGCCAGAACCGTCAGCCCTCAAACTTAAACCATGACTCCGGAAAAGTATAAAGCTAAAGCCCGAGAACCAGGCTACCGGTGCCAGACACCTCCTTTTCAAAGTGCCACGCACAGACCAGCTTTGCGATCAGGATTTCGGAGTTTTGGGTTTCAGAGGTTTGGGGTTTCAGGTTTTCCTGGTCCTCCTCCTGCTGCTAGTCTTGGGTTTAGGTTCAGGAAGAAAACTGTGGAGTTTCAAGTTTCCAGTTCAGGGTTTGGGGGTCCAGGGCTATAAATGTGCGTTCGATTTCTGGGATTTAGCTTGTTCTGGTAGATATGGTGGATACTAGAGATCCTACCCTAAGATACCCTAAGTATCTTGTACCATAAGAAGGTCATGCACGATTTTTGGCAGCAGTAACCGTGCACGATTTTTGGCAGCAGTAACCGTGTGACGAACGGGGTGGCATTTGGAGAGAGCATGTCATAAACCCCCTATATAACCCCAGTATTATAGTAGTTTCCGCTTTCTTTTCCACTATCCCAATATAACCCATATATATATATCCCCTATATAACCACTGGAAACCCCAATATAGATCCTTATATATCTCCTATATAACTCCTATAAACCCCTTTATAAGCCCAATATCACGATATTTGTTCTAGTGGAGCAGAAGGGCTACAGAGGCTAGGTACCCATCGGGGTCACATTGGGGATACATTGGGATAATGGAAAAGAAAATGGAAACTACTATATCATCATGGGGTATCTATTCTTGGGCAGAATATTGTTCTACTATGTTAGGTATTGGACTTGTATTGGGATAATGGAAAAAAGAATGGAAACTGCTATAGGGTTTAGGGTTTCGGGTTTAGGGTATCTCCTTATCTGGGTACCCCAGTAGTACCCTCTTTTATTTTGGGGTGTCCGTATTGCACCTCACCCTCATTGTTCAGGGGTCAATGGGGAACCTAGGAGGTCTAGCTAGCCACTAATTCATCATTGTGGCGAAAATGGTGCTGAAGTTCCGTGGGACGCCCATGCTGTTGATGTGCGATTGTCAAAACTATGGGTCCCTTGTGGGTACGTCACTTGGAGGTTTATGGGACTCAGGTAACTATTTATACCTGGGCTTATATCCTCCTCGGAATCCCTCTAGCTGGACTGGTGTAGGTTGCCCAATTACAAGTAAGGTTAAATGCCCCATTAAAAGTAGCTACTAAGTTGAACCTCCAAGTCAGTATCGTTGGCCGTATTATACAAAGGACAAAGGACCCAAAAGGGATCCCAGTTTTGACCAACTACCAGATTGGATCACTGCTGTGAGTGTTGACATGCGCTGACGCGTCAGCGGGCCTCACCCGAGATTGGCAATGCCGCAGCGTTTGGACCGTAAACCCTAAACCCCCAGATGGCCATACCTGCCAAGGCGCTTCTCCGCTGCCTTGGCCCAGTCCAAATTTGCATCTCCTTCTCAATGTATAAGAGCTCTTTGAGTGAACTTGATGGGCAAAATGCCATTGCGGCCAGTGAAGTCCAGCACCCACCCTGCTTCGCACCAACCTCGGAGACCCGTGCCCCAAGTTCAACCTGCAAATGCCTTCAGGTAATGCCGGTTGTGCAATACCAGGCTACACTTTTGGGTGTTCGTGGATGCCTAGAGTGCTGACATTATGCAACCCAAGCCCGAATCCCTACACCCTAAGTCCCAAACCCTAAGCCCTAATCCTGAACCCCCATCAAGCCCCAAACTTGGAACCCAAAGTCCGAAGCCCTGAAACTCTGAACCTCTCCAGGAACCCTTCTTACAACGTAGATGAACCCCTTTATCCTTGACTAAGTGGTGCGTTGAATGAGACTTTCTTGTCGCGGATTACTCAGACGTTGTTGTAGAGGTCGATGTTTGTACAACCTGGGCGCGTGCATGCATGCAGGATTCCTTTCCAGCCCTTCGTTACCTGCAGCAGCAGGTTTTACTTCAAAAATGCTCTGCTCATCGTTTCGGACCTCATCCCCTACCCCGTAACTTAAAAAGGACACCCAAATTCCGAATCTTAAGCTCTAAGCCGTCGTCCCCACACCACAGAGTCCTAAACTTCAAGCTTTAAAGCCTAAAACTTAAGCCTCAATCCCCAAACCCTAAAACCCTGAACCCTCAACCGTAAAACCCCCAAACCATGAAACCCTAAACAAAACCCCATGCCTATACCCCAACCCATAACCTGGGTGGACGGTTGAATACAGGTTTTTCCATGGTCAAACCCACTAAGGACTATGAAGCCATTTTTGTATGATCGCAATAGGGAACCAGTAAACCCTAAGCGCAAAAACCCTACACGCTAAGCCTTAACCATATCCCGCGGAACGGAAGGCTCTATGGGCAGCGGGGGCATTCCGCGACCCGACTCCCTGGTGAGCCTGGCTTCTACAAGCGCGGAGCCCGCGTGGGTTTAGGGCTTGATGGAAGTTCCCTGAAAACAAATTCTGTTATCTCTATGCATAGAAACCAGCTCAAATTGTAATTTCTACCAGGTGGACTTGGAGTATCTTGGAGTTCAGGGTTTTAGGGTTTAGGATTAAGGGCATTAGGGTTTGAGAGTTTACTTAGGGGTCAAGATTTCGTGTCTAAGTTTAGGGCCTGAAGATTTGGGAGCCCAGTGTGGGAGTGTAGGGTGGGGGTTTAGGACATAGTGGTTTGGGTTTATGGGTTAGAGGTTGTGGGTTGAGGCTTTAAGCTGGCGGGTTATAAACTTTATGTTGAGCTTTGATTGTTGAGGGGTAAGGGGTCACAGGCATTTCATGGTTATCCTATTTCCTGAAGTCCCGCAAGTCCTAAACCCAAAAGCCAAAACTCCCAACCCTAAACCCTAAACCCTAAACCCTAAGCCCTTAAGCCCTAAGCCCTAAACCCTAAACCCATAAACCCTAAGCTCTAGGGAACTTTTAGAAAGGCCACAAAGATAGGGTCTAAAGATCCTTGGGGATTGTTTTTTGGTGTTCCTGTAGCTTTATAGGGTTACGTAGGGTTTAGGGTATAGGGTTTAGCGTTTAGGGTATAGGGTTAAGGGTAACTTAGGGTTTAGGGTTTAGGGATTAGGGTACAGATCCTTTGGGAGATTAATCTATGGTTCCTGTAGTTCGATAGAATGTCAAATATTAGCGAATATATTTTCCAGAGTGGCCATTTGGGGAACAGGATCTGAATCAACGACCATATACAGATCTAGGCTGTGTAGTGGCATATAAACATATATATATATATACACACACATACTTTTTTGGGGTTTCTGAGTTCCTACTATATTACCATTAGCCCCAACACGGATACATCTTTGCACAGGGGCTGCAGGGCTTATTTGAGAAGCTCCGGTGCCACTTGAGTTTTTGAGAGCCTGTAAAGGTTTGCTAAGCTTGTGGTCAGGGCTTTGGTGTCTTGCCAGTTTTTGAGACGGCGACAGCGGTTTTTGAAGGGCCTCTGGTCATGCTCCATGGTTGCGCGCCCTAGAGAGTGTAGGAATCAAGGAAGAGCTATGTTGAACGATTTCTGAATTAGACAGACATCCAAATCTCGACCACTTCAGAAAGACCGTGGGGCTTAGGATTCGGGCTGAGGACTCCAGATCAGAGGCAGTGGTAAGGAGGAAGATAAACAGAGGCTTGGCGAAGGCTGGGACATGGAGACAGATGTCAGAAACCGCGGGCCCGCAGTTTAGCGTTTAGGGTCAGGGGTTTAGGCTTTAGGGCTGTGGGTGGGGTTTGGGGTAAGGGGTTTAGGGTTTAGGGTTAGGGGTTTAGGGTAATACAGAGGGTTGACAGCCCTGATAGAACAGAGGTGCACATAGCTGCATGGCAGGAGGACCTACGGCCGCCAGACATACTCAGAACTCCAGCTTGGTACTGCCCCCACTCTGTAACAGTTGGTTAATCTACGTTAATATAGTTCCTAAACCCTAAACCCTAAGTTCTATATAGCCCTGAATATCACCCTCTAATATATACATATCCTAAGTATTGTAGTTCTATATAGGATTATACAGGCCTTAATATCACCCTTTAATATAGACATACGAGACTGTTACAGGCTGGGGGCAGTACCCAGGCCGTAACCTTGGCTTATGAGCCGGTGGATGTCGAGCTCTCTTTGCAGAAGAGGTTGACAAGCAACAGGGTTTAGGGTTTAGGGTTTTAGGGTTTTAGGGGTTTAGGGGTTTAGGGTTTAAAGGGTTTAGGGTTTAGATTTTAGGGGTTTAGGGTTTAGGGTTTAGAGGTTAGGGTTTAGGGGTTTAGGGTGTAGGGGTTTACGGTTTAGGGGTTCACGGTTTAGGGTGGTATTGAGCAGAAGACAGCATGCAAATCCTAACCAAAAGCGTGTGCAAGATGTGGCGAGCCGGGCAACAGGCGCGACAATCTGAAGCGGATAAAAACTCTTCAGTATCTCAGCAGAAGCATAGTTGACGGCGTTCGAGTGACGACAGCCACACACACACCATTGCTTAGCAAAGGTTTGTCAAGTCATTTCTGCTTACGGGTTCTTGTAGTAGGGAATAAGGGACTAGAATACCTATATAACGTATTCCCCTCTTCCCTACTAACCCTAAACCCTAAATCCTAAACCTTAACCCTATACTGTATTCCCTCTCACCTTACTTAGAAATGGTAAGTCTAGCGCATTACAGATGCCTTCCCGCAAACAACACTGCCGAGAGGCATGGTTTAAGGTTTAGGGTTTAGGGATTTGGGTGTAAGGTTTAGGGTTCAGGGGTGGGGTTTGGGGTTTAGGGATTAGGGCTTTAGAGGTTTAGGGTTTAGGGTTTAGGGGTTTGAGTTTACGGATCAGGGTTTAGGGATTTAGGAGTAAGGTTTAGGGAATAGGGTTTAGGGTGTAGGCATACATGCAGATTATGAGAAGTACGGGCGGCCGTTTAGAGGGTACAGCAAAAGTGGGTGATCTTGAGAAACTCCCACATCATCAAGGAGGTTGTTTGCAAAGAAATGTTCAGCCCCGAACCCCTAACCAGTAAACCCTATGCCCCTAAACCCTAAAACTGGACAGCCGGTGATTCACGCTCAAATTTTAGTTTAAGGCTCAAGGCCGTGAACTCTCCGACCTCAACCCCTCGCAGCACACGAAGCCTCAAAGCCTATAGTCTCCCTGAAGTAGATAGAACATGGGGTATATGGGGATCTTATTATCATATACCCAAAGCCATATTCTATCTACTTAAGGGGCTCTAACCCTAGAGTCGAACTCCTGCAGACCCAAATCATAAACTTGTCCTACACGCTGAGAGCAAGTCCAAAGCGCTGAAGGCACGATGGCCTCAGCGTCATCACCGGCGTCAAGTCTCAATCCAGCATTCACGTTGCCAACAAGGATTGGTTTGGTTTGGTTTGGAACTGTTATAGTTTAGGGTGTCAGGTTTTAGCGTTTGGGGTCCTGACGCACGATAATAGCTTTCAACCCCCAAAAGACACGGTACCCAGGCTGTTACTATAGACTTTCCAGAGGGTCCAGGCACGGCGTAGCGTGGAGGGCTTCCGGTTTTGACAGTGGCCATTCGGTATTAATGAGAAGCCCCAAACCCTACCCTAAAGCAACAAAAGCCCTAGACCCTAGATTCTAATCCCATCCTAATCCCTAAACCCTAACTACTCCTAACGCCTCAGCCTTAAACCCCCCAACCCTCAGCCCTAATATTAATAACCCCCCTCCTTTCAATCCTAAGTATTAGGATCCCTATTATAATCCCTATTGAGGGGAGGGGGGTTTATTAAAAGGGGTCTGGGTTACACCCTAAACCTTAAACCCCTAAACCCTAAACCCTTAACCCTAAGGGTTTAGGGTTAAGGGTTTACAGCTTAGGTCTTAGGGTTAAGGGTTTAGGGCTGATTTAGGGTTTAGGGTTAAAGGTTTAGGGCTTAGACCTTACTTACCTTAAATAGGTGATTTAGGGTTTAGGGTTAAATGTTTAGGGCCTAGACCTTACTTACCTTAAATAGGTGAGTTATGCTTTAGGGTTCAGGGTTTAGGGCTGAGTGTTTACTTACCTTAAATACTTAAATAGGTCACTTAGGACTTAGGGTTAAGTGTTTAGGGCTGAGTGCATTTATGATCTAGAAATTGTCCCAAACTGGTTGTGTTGCATGTCCTGAAATATTTTTCTAAGCATCCGGTTACTAGCCGCGCTTCGCGTCCAAGATACGGTTTCCCAAGGAAGCGAAAGACTACACACATGTGATTTCGGAATCAGGTTGAGCGGGTTTCTGAATTTTGCGACTGTATTTTCCTTTCTCCTCAGGATTATGTTCATTTCAAGTGCAGCCTGCCCCGACGGAGCCATAAACCACATGTTTTCATTACAGTGCAGGTATGAGGAGATCACGGTACTGTGCCTTGCAACCTCAAGACGATCCTTCTTTTTTTCTTTTTTCGGGCGTCCCCTCCGTACCTCCGTAGTTAGTTTGTGTGCGGGTACGTACGCTAAACCTTGAAGCGTGAGAACCCTAAGCCCTCGAGCGCAGATCAAAGATGGGAATTGCATGGGCCAAAAAAGCAAAGCATGAGAATCCACACAGAAATCCGCTCGAAACTGTGGACATGAACCTTGCGCAGTTTCTCTACCCAGATACCCCCCCCCCCCTCGCTTGCCTCCTAAACCCTTCTGTGCGGTCTCTGGAGGACTGGATACAGCGACTCTTGGGATAGTACCAAGTGATGCTCCGGGATGTCGGTAGGGTTGAGGGCATAGAAGTTTAGGGCTCTATAGGGCTTTAGGAGGTTTAAACTTACGACTCATGTTGTAGGGGCTAGTGTTTAGGGCGAGATTGGGTAATTTGAAAGTAAGATAGACCCTAAATGCCCAAAATATGAGCCCCATTTAGCTCACTTCATGCCCAGCACTTGCAATGAGTGACCTATGCAAGTCACCTGATAGTCGTACTGTTGATGGAGGAAATC
>CAJNIZ010004026.1:8177-22327 GCA_905231905.1 Symbiodinium pilosum
AACCTGAAGCGATGTTACCCAACGGTTCATCATATCTGTCGAGACGCTCTCTGAGCACAGTGCAGACACCGAACTCGCCAGTGGCTGAGTGGCAGGAGTTCCCTGAGATCCGGATTGGCCCTCATCGGGCGGACCCGCCTGGCACCAGATCTTGATGTGGAATCCGCTCCAAGCATACGTGGAAGTGGCTGGCTGCCTGCTGGGTCTTCTTCTGCTTGTGTTGACTTTCCTGGCTGAAGAAACGCCTAACTCTGTAGCCTTTAACAGCTTAACCCTTTCCACAACCGGAACTGTAGGATCAGCTACACTGAAGCCTTCTTGGCCTTCTTCTTGTCCTTGTTACACTGACGCTGACAGCGCGGCAGTCAGGCTTCAAGACAGCAAGCAGACATAAGCAGAGCAGACTGGATCTCAAGCCCGATACGGGGCCGCCAAGAAGACGATTCGCTTGCTTGCTGCAGCCTGCGCTGGGAGATTCTGACACAACACACAAGGACTCTGTTTGTTCGTTCAAGGCGTGCTACGGCTATGTCTGTAAGTCTACGTACTATGAACTGCTATCATCCCAGCCGCTGTTTAACAGCTTCGCATAATCTGCATCTATCACAACCTCTCTTTTCTATCTCTTTTCTAGAAATTCAGATTGTGCACAAACTGCTTTACCCCAACTCGTCAGGAATTTGCTTACCACAAAGCGTTGGAACATACATGGGGTTTCACGGTTTCGCCACTTAAGGGATTTTTTCCTGGGCTGAGGACTACATGCTCATTTGCTGGTACGAGGAAACCTCAATCGAAACAACTCCATCTGAGGCAGGCGCTCAAGGCCAGCCGTTGCAGAAAGCGCTCTACAGGCTCCTCAAACCAAATGCTTCACCATGGGAGTATGAGAGTTGATGTCAAAGTCAGTCTTTTCAGGAAAGTTCATATGGACAGCCAACCAGCATAGGAAGATATGTCTTCACGACGACACTGCGAAAGGAGATTGTGGGCAGCAGAGGGATTGCAGCTAGCCTACGCAATGCAACGCTCCTTTTGCCTCACCGCGCCTTGAGCCAATCAAGTCAGTCGCATGACCTTCGGAATGCTGGTCAAGGGTGCACAGCAAAATACTGAGGAATACTATCACAGTCCCCCCAAATTAAAGTTGACCAGAATTCCGTGCCTGCCCGCTCATACTCCTTTAGGAGCCGAGCAACACTTGCTGCGTTGCTACGCAGCTTGTTCCTGCTGTCTGAAGCCCTTCTGACCAGCTCCGCCTGGACGTCGACCAAGCTCAGACGACCTGACTTCAAGAAGTGGTCGGTAGCGCCGCTGGCCTTCAAAGGATCCGCCTTGGTAAGAGCGTCCACAACCATCTTCTGATGCGGAACCCATCTCACCATGGAGCGCGTCTCCTGGAGGTCTCTCACAATGATAGCCAGCTCAAGGGAACTCCGCCGATCTTGCCGTCCAGCAGGATGCTCCTTCTGCAGACTGTCGAAGAGAGACTTTGCGTCCGTCACGGAGCACTGCGGCTGGCGACTGCATGCCCGAATGTCCAACTTCATGACAAGCATGTGGGGGGAGAGTGAGCTCCTCCACTCCTTCAGCTCCACATCGTGATGAGTAGCATCTCGCATCATCACTTGCAGCCAGTCAACTTCAGCAATGCTCTGGAGCATCGCTTGAGTCTCACCGCCGAAGGTGGAGAAGACCTTGCGTTTGAGCTTGCTGCTCCTCCACGCCAGAGGACTGGCTCGAACCTGAAGGTTTCCAATCGGAAGCGTCTCAGCAGCCAGCACCATCCAGGCACCCTGAGTACTATCCGAGGGGAGGCCTTCCTCGTCCAAGGTTTCATGCTTGGCCCCAATGCCGCCCGCGTCGGAGATGGCAATGAAGGAGAGGTTCTCGGGATCCATTCGCCACAAAGTCAGGGGCCTGGGCCTGGAGGCGGTGTTCCGCAGGAAGTTGACGTTCTTGTTGACGGTGAGGACGTCCTCGACGGTCGCTGTCGCCAACTTGGAGGCCATGATCGATGCCAAGCCACTCATCTCGGGTCTGGACTCCTTCGCTACCCAGTTGATCCGGTAAATGGTGGACCTGAAGGCAGAGAACTCCTCCAGAGTCAGGGGGGCGTTCTTCTCGGAGCGACGGCCCTTGGAGAGGGGAACCGGGTGAATCTGCTCCAGGATATACTTCTGCTGGTCGATCAGGATCTTGTCGTCCAGAACCTGGATCATCCGGCCGGCGTACTCCGCGGTGGAGTCCTCCCACTTGCCAAAGTGAAAACGCTTCTCAAAGCACTCACGAAGAGCCAACTTCTTCTCGGGAGCCGCGCTGACGATGAAGTCATCCACCTCGATCAAGACTTGGGACTCGTTCTGGCCCTCGTCGTTGAAGCGCATGTACCAACAAGGCTCAACCAAGTTCCTGGTGTATCCCTGCTCAGTCAGAAAGCGGACTACAGTGGCCCTCCAGGCTGCCGGAGCGTCGTCTAGTCCGTAGACCGGAACTTCTATGACGATGAGGGCTCCTGCCGGCAAGCGAAGCCCCTCGCACGGCTCTGCGAACAAAGGTCCGCCCTTCCTCTGTAATCTATCGCTTTGGCAAAACGCGTTTTTCACATCACAGAAGGAGAAACTGTGTCCTAAGTTCAGCCCCGTCTGCAGGAAGGTGTTCATACCTTCTGTGGATGGGGTAGGTGCGAAGGTCACTAGCTCAGCTGTATCGGGGTCTACGTGACCATGGGTGCACCATCTCGATTTGGCTTTCCAGCACCCGACCCCAGGCTGAGGTTTCTTCCTGCGCACCATCCTGCTGGACAACACGCGGTCTGGATACATCCGACGAAGCCGAGCAGCTTCCTTGCCGATCACCACGCGCACCGCCTTGGTCTTCACGATGGCATCCCATTCGATGACATCGCTCTCGTCAAAGAGCTTCTTCTCCTCCAAGTTCAGTTTGCGGATGTCTATCTCGTCACTTCGGGTGGCCAGGAGCGTCAAGGCGGTGGCATCCTCGTTGAAGACGAACAGGCTCCATCCTTCTGGGCGTAGATGACGTTGCCGGAGGAGATCTTGACCTTATGACCTCAGGAGGATCAAGTGGGTCTTCCAAAGGGTCCCCACTTCCACGTCCACGCTCAACTGCTCGCAAAAGGCGATGTAGCGGCCTCCTTCAGCAATGGATGGGAGAGCTCCACTACGGTGTCTGGTTCCTGAGCCGGCTCCTGAACTGAAGATCTCCGGGACTGCGACGCCTCGGCAGGTAGAGGTCCAGGAGGATCATGGTGAGGAATCAGTTCTGGAGAGTCATGAGGTACCGGAGCTTGTGGTAGTAGACCAGGCAGAACAGGAGGAACTTCTTGAAGTGCTGAAAGAGGTCCAGGAGCGTAGGCCGGTGCTGTAGAGGCGGCAGGCGCTTGCCCTTCAAGGGGTATCGCCTCTCCAGAGGGGAGATGCTCCACGCGGGAGAGCTGCCTTCTGTGGGAGGTCCTTCGCGCGCAACATCCACTGCTCCAGTCTGGGCGCCCGACACAATCTTCCGAAGAAGTTCTCCATGACTCGGATCCGATGCCAGCTGCCGTCCAAGGACCTCAGAAGGAAAGGCAGGTCGCAGCTGCTCTGGAGAACATCGCCAGAGTCGTGTCCGCATAGCCACCCAAACCATTGAAGGCGTCTGAAGCACCACAACTCCAGGACCCACCCATCGAGAGACTGGGTGAAGCAGATCACCAGGCTTGCCTTTTCGGAAGCAATACACCCACTGCCCAGGAATCCAAGTGCGCACAGGGGTGCTTGAAGTTCGGACCGCCCGATGTAATGCCTCCTTGCTGGTCTCAGCTAGGGCGAGTTGCTTGGCACGCTCCCGGATCTCATTCCGTCGGCGGAACTCAGCGCCCGCCTCGTCAAGGCCAGCTGGGTCGTGGTATGCATCACTGGGTACTTGAAGACCAATGGAGTTATCGGCCAACAGCTCACCTGGTACTCGAGGAAGCTCGCCAAAGACCAGCTGCGTAGGAGTGTAGCCGCCGGCGTTAAACCAACGATTCTTGGCTGCCACCAGGGAGGTGAGGAGCTCGTCCAACTCATCAAGGTTGGTGGCAATGCCCTGGCCTGACTCCAGCTCCTGTGATAGCTTTTGCTTCAGCCAACCCCTGTGCCTTTCAGCTCGAGAGTTTTGCCATGGAGATTCTGGAGCTGTAATATGATGAAGTACTCCAAGTTGTTCTAGACCTCGCTCGAAGCGTCCAAGAAATTCCCTGCCATTGTCCGTGATGATCAGGGAAGGCGGTCCCAGAAAGCGAGCCCATGACAAAAGGAACGTGCGCCAGGTCTCGTGGGACGTGGGTAATTCTTCCTGTCCCTGGTATTCGCTGAGCGATCTGGTAGTTGGTGCCATGGTCCACCATGTTTAAGACAGCCTCTTTCACGCCCTTGAAGTCAACGTAGAAGACGTCCATGCTGAGCACACGGTTGAAGGAGAACACTCGAGGGCACTGAGCTTTACGTCGGTGATCTGGGCCTCGCTTGATGGCACAGGTGTCACAGCGGAACTCGTCCTTGACGTACTTAAGCGCGCGCGGTAGCGCTCCAGCCGCCCGTAGTGTTCGCAGGAAACGTTCCAGTGGTGGACGCCCAGTGTTCTCATGCAACTTCTTCACGAGGGCCTTTTGGCTTTCAGTGACCATGTCCTGCGGCGCAAGAGCTTCTGGGGCCCCAAGAGCCCGACCTTCCTCCGGCTCCTCGTCGTCCACCACCAGGTCCAAGTCCTCGTAGAACTGCTCGGTCGTTCCAGTCGGAGTCGAGCCAGCGCTATCCTTCCACACTGCCGGTCGAGATCCACTCGGCAAAGTGGTCGTGTCTCGTCGTAGTCGGCTCCGACGTGCCAGGGGAGAACCCGTAGTCTCGAAGATGCTGTTCTTGAAGAGGAGTGAGGTCAGCAGCAGACCTGGTCTGGAAGCCGGTGATGGTCCAGCGATCTCCACGCCATTCTTCGACGCCGTGCCACTTGCAAGCGTCAAAGTCCACCATGCGGTTCTTGTACGCCTGGAGCTTGCCGACGACGGCGTGGGAGTCCTTGCCAACCTTTCGCGAAACATTGCCATGTTCGTCCTCGGTCCACAGCTTGCCGCCAGAGAACTTTCCGAGCGCGACGCTGTAGTTGCGGCCGAGGTTGTTGAGGTCTCGATGATTGCCACAGTGGACGTTGTGTCCAATGCTGAGAGAGGATCGCGGCCCGGCGGCCCCGTGCGCATCCATGAAGCGGTTCAGGTAGCGCGCGGTGTTCCGGAGCTTGTAGGTGGCCAGCGTCATGCCAGAGAACTTGCCATAGGAGTATTGACCCAGCAGGTGCACCTCGCTGGAATCGCCCACGCATTGTCGACGCGTTCGTCGTGAGGTGGAAGGCCACTTGATGGAGCGCAGCAGCTTCAAGCAGGAGGCCTGAGAGAAGTCTCCTTGTTCCAGAAGACGATGCGCGAGCATCTCCTCTTCACTCTCCTCGGAGACGTGGTCGTCGTGGCGCAGCTCGTCGTGACTGAGGTCCTCAGAGGCGATCTCAATGGAGCCCTGGGAGAAGCCTGGTAGATCAAAGTCCCACGCAAAGTTGGAGGCCACGCGCCTGTTCTCACCAGTCAACTGTCTAACCGACACCTGAGAGAGAGCACACACCTTGGCCCATGCGTCCGAGCTCCACAAGGACGTGTCCTCAGGGGCATCAAGAACGAAGTTCCTTCCTTGTCGAAGTTGCTCCTGAGTGGTCTCAAGCGCAAACCCGACCATCACCGCCTCAGTAGCGTCAAAGTCTGAGCAATCCCGCAGAGGAAGTCGAAGGTGAACGGTGCCAGGTCGCTGCTTCTCCAGGAAAGTCCTGAACCGACGTCGGTGGCAACATTCCATCCAGCTTGGGTGGTGAAGGTCTCGTGCGGAGGAGGGGTTCGAAGGCCGTGCTGTCGGACCATGGCAGTTGCCGGAGAAGACTGGAACAGCTCCACGAAGACAGTCCCCAGCTGGTACCTCGTGCTCCGGACATCCGAACATGAGCTCCTCGAGCCGAGGTGCCCACTGCCCAGAAAGGACCGTCACCGCTTGGTTCTCCATTGTTGTCAAATCCAAGCACCGCCGCCAGTGGATCTCGTAGCTCGTGAAGAAGCCGTATAGAGGTCGAGGACAAATCCAGCGCCTGATTCGAGAAGCCACAAAGCTCGAGCTGGGCGCGTGATCTCCAGGTCCACGATGCACCACCGACTGATCTCCATCACGCATCTCGTGCCATAGAACAAGCTCACCTGGAGAGGCCTCTTCATGAGTGGAAGTCACCCAGGGGAGCTTAGTCCATGAAGGTGCATTCCACTCCTCGGCCTCGATCTCCGGTGACGTGCTGCCCAAATCTGGAAGTCTAACCATCCAGTAGTGACAATCCCCACCTGACGAAGTCAACTGCGCTTGCATGCCAGCGGAGATCTGAGCCCAGGACAGCAGCGATGACGTCAAGGACAGCGCCGTAGTCGTCATCCAGGATGGCCAGGTTCTTAAGGCAGGTCGTTGGCGTTGGGATTGGCACTTGGATCGGATACTGCCGACCACTGGCTGTCGGGACTCGTGGGCGCCGCCTCCTCCTGATCCACCTGCATGTCCTCGCGAACCATCTGCTCCACTTGGGCCGTCGGTGGAATCAGAGCGCTGGAGGCCGCAGTGAGCTGCGTCATCTGCAGCATTTGGTTTTGTCCCTGTGCGAGATCCTTCATGGATCTCCCCATCTCCTGCAAGCTCTGTGTCAGGGCCTGAAGCGTGGCAGCCAGCTCCTGAGCTTGCCGCCCAGGCCTTGGCTTTGCTCTTGGGAGCCGGGCCTTGATGTGACTGATAGCTCAGACGTGCCGAACACTTCGAGCACACTGTCCACGTGGCGTATTGGTTCGCCCTTCGCACAGGAACTCCCGGGTGTAGACACTTGGCCGGCTCCTGGCGGCGATCCGTGAGGTACTTCTTTCGCTCCGACACGGGGCTTTTCTGCGTGCGCTCGGCCACTGCCAGGCAGAAGTAGTTCACGCGAATGGACTCCAGGGTGTAGAACATTCGGAGCACCATCTCCTGCCATCGTCGCACCCGACGTGGCCCGCTGCTGGTTCCCGCATCCTCCGTCGAACGAGACGGGTGTTCCATGTTCAGGATGCCGGGAAAGGTTCTCGAATTGGGGACTAGCGAAAGTCACGTTGCCCATGAGGGCAGTTGAGCCTGGAGCCAGCGGGAGAACGTCATGCAGGTCAGTTCGCACTTCCAAGTCTCCTACAGCAGCATGAACTGGTACGTGTTCAGGCGCAGGGACAGCAGCAGCATGAACTGGTGCATGTTTGCGTGCAAGGACATGTGAAGCAGCAACTGGAAGCTCATGAGGTGCAAGGACTGAACGTTCAGAACATGCTATCACATCCTGATCAGTGTCCAAAACCAGAGCTGAAGGCACGTTCAGCGCGCGCTGAGAACACCCTTCCTTTGTGTACGCGGAGGAAGCTGCTGACTGCTTTGCAAAGGCCTCATCCTTAAGACGATACTGCTCCTTGGCAGCCGCCGGCACAGGAAAAGAACCTCCAGGCCACTGAACAAGCTGAATAGCACGATGGCCAGTAGGAAGGTTCGTCATCTTCATCTCTACATCAATAGCCTTAAAGTGGATCCGGTTTGTCACCAGGTCCATCGAGGCTCCTAGGTGCTCCAGGAGACCAACTGAAAGAAGAGGAGGAACTCCGCCCTCAATGACCACAAACTGCACGACTGCAGGGACGCCGCCAGGAGAGATCGGCACCAACATGGTACGCAACACCTTGGCAGCGCCTCCGACGCCGGTGGGAGTAGATGCCGTCGTAGGGACCTCGATGGCGCGAAGTCCACAGCGGGACAGCTCATCCTCAATGGCCAGCATTGCAGCCTCGCCCACGATGTCCTGAGTGGCACCGATGTCCAGAATTGCCATGCCTGAAGGGAGAGCCAGAAAGCTCCAAGATGGGCATCCAGCCTGGTGAAAGTCCTCCAGGATCGCAAAGTTGTAGAAGGAGGCGCCCGTGGCTCCTACAAGAGATCCGCCCAAGTAGCAGAAACCATTCAGCTTCGGGCCATCGCCTGCGGGGTTCTTGGGGTTCCGACAGTCTTCGGCCCAGTGACCACGACGTCCACAAAGTCGACACTTGGAGATCTTCTTGAGTTGCTCCTTGGAGTATCTACGCCGTTGGCCATCCAAGTCGCCGCCTTTCGTGAAGCTCTGGCGGTCCTTGCGGAGCTCGGCCTTGAACTTCTTGTTCTCCTTCCACGTCCGCTTGCGCTTGGGCAGCCTAGCCTGTTCTCCACGACGGCAAACACCAGCGCCGCCTGCTCGGAAGAGAAGTTCAAATCAGACAGCTCGGCAAGCACCGCCTCGTCATCGAGGACGTCCTCCGGAGCGTCGCCAATGTCCTCCTCGTCCTCCGAGTCGTCGTCGGGGTCTGGAAGGTCGAAGTAGCTCTCGTCCGTTCCGGCTGCAAACCCGATCACCCGGTCGGTACGCACGTCCATCCGGGCAATGGTCATGGCCACGCGATCCACGTTGTGATCTTGTCCTTGGAGCAGGGCCGTGAGGTTCTGAAGTCCCTGATCACTGAGGCCGGCTCCTTCACGTAACATCGTGGCCTTGAACTCGTCCGGCAAGGTGATTCTGTAGCTTGCGGCCTTGGTAAAGTCCCGCATTCGGCGAGTGACATACTGTGTGAGGGTTTCATCTCGCTTGCGAACCCCATCCTGCATCACTCCCTTGAATGCGGCTCTCTTATCATCATCCTCGCGAACGCCCGCCTTCAGCTCGAGGACCGCCAAGATGTAGTCGAGGTACTTGTCGGACGCGAGCTGCTCCTCCGTCAGGTGCTCAAAATTCACCTGAAGTTCCCATCCAAGGGTTCGAAGAACCTTCTCCGCCCGGCGGTACAGCGGAACGTCCGTGAGCTTGTTCCACCTCCTGATAGCTGCCGTCCACTGTCTACGATACTGGAAGCCAGGCCACGCAGGAGGATCCGTGAAGTCGCCCTTGTAGCCGTTGCCATTGGTAGAGCTCTGCCAGGGCCACGCGGTCGGTCCACCAAAGGAGCAGGGAGCCCCTGGTCCGGGCCAGCCTGGGCCTCGGCCGCATGAGGTGGTGGTGCCATCGAGGGCCCCGCTTGGGCAGCCGCCGCTGCCTGAAGAGGATGAAGTGAAGGCCACCCGCCAACAAGATCAGGTGGTACTCGAGGACCAGCTGCAGTCGCCGAAGGGGAAGTCCACGGGCATGCCGCCTCGGTCCAAGGGTTCATCGGTCCAGAAGGAACTCCAGGTCGTGAATGTCCAAAGCCAAGACCGGGAGGAGGATGTAGTCCAGCGCTCGAAGGAAGACAACCGCCCTGAGCAGGATCCAACATTGGCATCCAAGAGGCTGCCGCTGCACTTGCGGGAACCCTGGCCGGAGTCGATGAGGAGGCTCCAGAAACGGAAGCTTGAAGGCCTCGAGTTGTAGCCTCAACCAATTCGCGAGCCGCGGCCTGCCAGGGATCACCGTGCCCTTGGAGCGGATCTGGTCCAGGTACTCGATCACCTAGGCCGCCAGACGCCGAAGGGGTCGCACTTAATCGTGTTGTCGGAAGAGTCGAGGGCTGCTGGGCTTCAGCAGCGCCGGCCAAACCGGCCGCGGGATTCTGTTCTGAAGAAATTGCAGGAAAAGAGTAGCTTGCAGGATCGGCCATGTCCCCTGGCCATCCAAAAGCCCCAAACGATTGAGCTCCCCAAGGAAAGTGAGGTGCGCAGTGGTGGTAGTGTCCAGAGAGAGACCCGTTCTCCTCTGGCCAATCTGTTCCGTGAGGTTGCCAATCGTGAAAGTTTCCTGCAGGCGTCGATAGAGTACTGGGGAAGCATGCTTCAGCAGTGAACCCTCTCTGCATAGCGGAGTCGATGTTGAGCCCATGGAGCCCGGCCATAGCGGCACCGGGCTCCGCTACCAACTGTGGGCAGCAGAGGGATTGCAGCTAGCCTACGCAATGCAACGCTCCTTTTGCCTCATCGCGCCTTGAGCCAATCAAGTCAGTCGCATGACCTTCGGAATGCTGGTCAAGGGTGCACAGCAAAATACTGAGGAATACTATCACAAGATGTTTTTGATTTTTGTTTTACGGTCACCCGACTTGCGTGCTATGGCTATCTGGAGTAGTTCCAGAGCCAAGGCGTTACCTCTTGTATCCTCTCGTTGGTGCTATGTCTTCAATCCCAACCTTCTCTCTTGAATTCAGGGAGGATCTTGTTACACTCCGAGGCCCTGCGTTTCAGAGATCAGAGACAGGTACCATCCTACCATCTAGGAATCAGGGTTGCAACGATGCTCTCCGAGATCATGCAATGCTGGCTGAAAAGGTTCAGTAGCGGTTTTTGGCGCTTGAACCTAGTAAGACGAGAATCAGTTAGATAAAATGCAATGCCCTCAGGAGGATATGATGTTAATCTATCTGGTGACTATAGAATCCCCGAACAACGCACCACTCAGTTCAGCAGCTTTGCTGCACCTCCCGTGAGCGCAGCAGGTTGAGCTCAGCGCCGCGCCACAATACCTGGCAAAAGGAGCCACAGGCGGTGTTGCCGAGGGAAAGCTCTGTGGGCATGATGGCATTTTTGCAACCCTCCAGCATCCCGCACTGAGCAGGTCAGGGCATTCACTCACATCAGCAAGCGCGCAGCACTCTAACAAACAGCATGCGCCGTCCGCCACATCATTTGCAACAGATAGGCAGACCAAGCAAACATGATGGCATGCTTGGGGGAACTTTGGAGACCTACCTGGTCGACTGTCATGATTCCTGCCCTTCCGCATTCCAGACCCTTTGCATCTAAGCCTGCCCGCTCCCAGCACAGGAGACAACATGCCTCTGAATCCAATTGTTGCGCCTGGACTGCAACGTTTGGCTCGTTGTCCAATAGCCGGACAGTGGCCTGGACTTTCCAGCTGCAGCAGAGCAAGACACGTGCGGCAGCACACGAGAGCTTGCAAGGCCTCCATCCGCACTGCCTGCAACAAGCAGCGCCTCAGTCCGCGCCTCACAAAATCAGCTGCCAAGTCATATTTCAACGCTACGGGCTACAGGTACATTCCCGGACAGCACGGCAGCTTGCGCCTCCAGACAGCCGGGACGCGTGGTAGCAACCCACAGCTCCGCAAGGAGAGATGGCAAGCAGCTGGACACCGTTGAAATACAAGTAGTTATCCAGTTCACGCCTTTTGCTAGGGCTGTGATTTTGGTGAGGTTGATGCTGGAACAGAGATGTTGCCATCACTATCAAAAACTGTCTTCATGACGCACGTGCATGAGAACAAAAAAGCACGGCTGAGTTTCAAGCACGTCAGGGGCTGTGCCACGGCTGTGCCACGTTCTCTGTTGCTCAGGCCGCTGCCACACTGGCTAGCTTAGCCCATGTTGCATTCGCAGGCATGAGATGAGAACCCAGTCGCCATTTCTTTTGTTGTGATACACGGCCGGTTGAGCTCGCCTTCGCACAGTTCAGCGAATCGGCAAGCATCTTCTGGCGCGGGCAGACCTTTAACTGTCCCTGGTGCAGGCTCACATTGCCAGTACGAAGGCAGTTAGGCCGATGACCCAGGTGAAACGAAAAGACTCTTTCAGTCCCGTCACCCAAGAAATTGTTCATGAATACCGAGCTTTCTTGTTCGCACTGCGAGTAACCGACTCTGGCATGCTACGTGCTGTGTTCTTTGAAAGAACGACATACAATCGTCCGCCACCGCCACGCCTCACAGGCTAAAGGGTCTGATGGCAAACAAAGCTGCACGGATTGTAAGATACCACTTGACATTGGAACAGTTGCGGACTCATTTCATGCGTGCAAGATCTTCATCCGTTCGTTGATACTCATGGTGCAGATTTGTTGCGAAGCATTCGCTGCTGCTTTCTGACCATGCGTACGTACAGAACGAATCAAAGAACTGAGACGGACACGCTTTGCGCATGACATTTTCAAGTACAGTAGAAGATACGCAGAATGTGTGGTGCAAGGAAGGGGGCCATGCAACAAAGCCATCGGGACCCGAGCACCAAGGGCTTGTCGAAACTCTAGATCTCCGACCTTGGGAAGGCCAAGTGCGCATGCACGAAGACGGTCTACGCAGCCATTAATGCTTCAGCCTGGAGAACAGTCTCAGGGTGGGAAGTCTGGGGCCCCAACATACTTGTCAAAGTCCAGACCTTCTACGAAGTTGATGAGGTCGTCCGCCTCCTCTTCCTCAAACTTGTCCTTCTCCTGACGCCGGCTTTTAGATGGGGAAGTCTGCTAGCAAAGAGACTCACGAGCCATCACCGCCACCCTTGATTAAGAATGACGATAGCCTGCATGAACCTCACCCCGCACGCTATGGCAGCTGCAGAGCTGAATTATTCGCTTCCGCAAATGGCAGTTCTCTAGGGCGTATGTATGTTGCCACTTTGAGAGCAGTCGTACAAATTAGTTAATGATGGCCATGCCCATTTTCTACTGTGGGTTTTTGTGTAAGGGCATGCGTCTAGGTCTATGACTGAAAGCTGACGGATCACAGAACTCACACCGGAGTTTCGCCTGATGCTCTGTTCTCGTACTGCATGAGATTCCGCAGTACAACCTAGTGCAACAACCCATCGCAGCGCACCCCATCTGAATTGAGGCACAGACAGATAATGGACAGCCAGCCAGCGCGCGGCCGAATACCTTCGTACAGCAGAGATCTATGAGATTAAATCGCAGAGATCGGTCGCAGATCTGCACCTTTTTTGTTACCGGCAGAATGGCGCCACACAGCTCCACAGCAGCTGCACAGCAGTTGCACAGCAATGGCAGGAACTTCGCGGCGAATTCAACTTAAGTTCCTCAACTGCGCAGGACCTGCGCGTCTCGGGTGATCTTTCGATCTACTGCGACAGCAAAAGTTGGTCAATAGTTCAATCAGGCTTGCGGTGCCTCAGGAGTTTCTTCGCTGCCGGCAGCATGCACAAATTTCTGTTCAGGAGCTTAGGCCCTAGCTAGGCTGAAGCTGACAAAGTAGCTACACTCGAGGACTTTGGCATTTGCTTCGGGGAGGGTGGGACTTCGGTGGCGCCTTTCAGCTGGTTCAGGGGTGTCACCGAACTCCCGCCACATCGTTTTGGCACGGTCGCGTGCTAAGATGCTCTCCTGGATCATGTCCATTCCACTAGTGCACAAGGCTTGGCATAACACATCTGCTTTAGATTGCCTTAGTTTATAAACGAAAGTGCAGGTGAAAGTCAAATGGCTCCAGTCATGGACCTGACCAGGTAATTTGGGCCATGTGACGGGGCCAGCACCTGCTCTGCAATGCAAGGCTGCTCCCGATCCCTCTCAAAAAGGACTGTCGTCTGAGCTCGTCTTCGGAGCCGGTGCACATTGCTTTTTGTTACATTTTGCTTACAGGACAGTTCCTGAAAAGGACATGGCTAGTCGAATTGGAGTGCCTTGCAGCTCGGGTGGCTGGCACACTCCAGGTCACGGCATGAACTCATTGACACTGCCTCTCTGAAGCAAAAGGAAAACAACCACTTTTTGAAGCGGAAAGCACACCTCCATTCGGGTCCGCAGCTGGCTTCAGCCCAAGAAGCTGAATCCTAAAAAACTAGTTTGCACCCATCATCTCCAGGGCAGTCCGTAACCTCAGATGCTTGTGACCTCAGATGCAATAGTGCATGACTGATGTCATCCTTGACCTGATGCAGATACGATTTGACTTCTTGATGATCCTGAGCTCATCTGCCGAATGCGAATCGGGCCGAGCAGCTTGAGGCCTTCAAAAATTAAGGTTTCATGTCTCACGCTGGCAAGAGCACACAAAGGCCAAGTCTTTAGGCAGGTGCTTCCTCGGAGCGCGGGAAGGCGGGTGGGCCAGTGGGGCAGCAGTGCCTGGCTGTTTGAAACTTTGAAATCGGAGGCTGAAATTGGACAAAGGACTTCCCGGGCGTACCCTGTGGTAGGAATCCACGCGCCGAAAGCCACTCCTGGTCTCTCACTACCTCGGGTCACAGCTTCTCTCTGAAGGACGACCCGTTGACAGGTAGTCTGCCTTCTTACCCAACTGAGGCACGTGCGATCTCTGGATGTAGTCTGGCACACTCCGCATAGACTCTGTCC
>CAJNIZ010004027.1:0-11563 GCA_905231905.1 Symbiodinium pilosum
GCAACTCCAGGGGGCTGCCTGGGACGACAACATCCTCACGATAGAGCAGCTTCTGCAAAGGCCACAAGATCCGGACTTGGAACTTCGAGGTACAACTCCACTGCACACGGCTTCGCGCAGAGGCCACTTAGAAGTTGTTCGCCTGTTGCTAGAGGCCAAAGCTGACAAAGACAAGACCACCGGTGCTGGCGCAACTTCGCTGTACATGGCTTCGGAGAGAGGCCACTTGGAAGTTGTTCGCCTGCTGCTGGAGGCGAAAGCTGACAAAGACAAGGCAGACAATGATGGCGAAACTGCACTGCATGTGGCTTCGTACAATGGCCACTTGGAAGTTGTTCGCCTGATGCTGGATGCCAAAGCTGACAAAGACAAGGCCGGCAATGATGGCGCAACTGCGCTGTCCATGGCTTCGGAAAGAGGCCACTGGGAAGCTGTTCGCCTGTTGCTAGAGGCGAAAGCTGACAAAGAAAAGGCCACCAATGATGGTGCAACTGCGCTGTACATGGCTTCGGAAAGAGGCCAGTTGGAAGTTGTTCGCCTGCTGCTGGAGGCGAAAGCTGACAAAGAAAAGGCCAACAATGATGGTGCAACTGCACTCTACATGGCTTCGCACGAAGGCGAATTGGAAGTTGTTCGCTTGTTGCTGGAGGCGAAAGCTGACAAAGAAAAGGCCAACAATGATGGTGCAACTGCACTCTACATGGCTTCGCACGAAGGCGAATTGGAAGTTGTTCGCTTGTTGCTGGAGGCTAATGCTGACAAAGACAGGGCCACCGATGACGATGGCACAACTGCGCTGTATGTGGCTTCGGGGGAAGGCCACTTGGAAGTTGTTCGCCTGTTGCTGGAGGCGAAGGCTGACAAAGACAAGGCCACCAATGATGGCGCAACTGCGCTGCACGTGGCTTCGTACAATGGCCACTTGGAAGTTGTTCGCCTGTTGCTGGAGGCGAAGGCTGACAAAGACAAGGCAGACAATGATGGCGCAACTGCGCTGCACGTGTCTTCGTACAGAGGCCACTTGGAAGTTGTTCGACAGTTGCTGGAAGCAAATGCTGACAAAGACAAGGCCACCGATGATGGTGAAACCCCAGTGTCCGTCGCCTCGCAGCAAAGCCACTTGGAAATTGTTCGACTTCTGCAGGAGGCTGACGTTGGCAACAATCTGGCCAGGATGGGCTGCGTGACGACATCCTCGACTCTCAAGCGACGGCGAGTTGACTGAGAAGTCTCGACATTGATCTTTTGTTACACATGTACAGTATACACAGTCCCAGCATACACAAACAGCACAGTTATGACTATGATGCTCGCCCGAAAAATCCCCATAGCTCCTATGCTATCAGTAGCCCCAAAATCTGTATTGTAGAATTGCTCCCGAGTTTGCGATGTTTCATTACCATTTTCCACATACAAGCCTGTTTGAACTGCATATATGCCCTTACATCATTAACGCCCTTTGACGAAGCACTTGCAGCGCTCTCACACCCATGACTATATGCTGTTTAACTGCTAATTATCAAGGAGCCCTAACACCTGATCATCACATTCTTGCCGCAACCCTGTGTCATCACCAGAACACGTAGCCAAATCACGACTACGTATTTCCTGGCACGTGGATGCGCCGCAACGCATTTTTGGGCTTAGGTAGTGTTTGCTCAGAGTTCTCGCGAGGCCCTATGATAATTTTACATTTAGATGGCACACCTACCTTCAAACCTGCACGGTACCTTCCAAATCCCAAACACTGCATTCTTGGCCCTAAGCCCTGCCCCGTGTGGCTCAATCTTCAGGGTCCGCGTGAATCTAGCTCTTTTGTGATTAGTTTCGACGACTGTTCAGAATGTATCATATGGTCTCGGCATAAGGCCTATGCACCAATATGAAATATGAGCCTGAATGTTGGCCAATGTTATTTGGAGGTTGTTGGGACGTAGTAGTTACTTGTAACCGGGGTCATAGCCCCACTTCTAATCGCGCCAACCTATAGAAGTCTTTGGATGACAGATAGGGTGTAAACTCTAAACCCACACCCTAGACCCCGAACCCTCATAACTCCTTGGGACTTAGCTTGGACCTTAGACCCTTAACCCTTAAATTCGGGATTCCTTTTTATCCCCATTATAGGTACCTAAGGGTTAACCCTAAAAAGGGGTCCTAAGTGCCACGTAGATAAGAAGTTACTAAGTACGATGAACCTGTAAGTAAAAACCCTAAACCCTAAACCCCTAAACCCTAAACCCTAAACCCCTAAACCATCCTAAACCCCTAAACCCTAAACCTAAGTAGGAGATCCTTCGCGAGGCTAAGGGATGCGCGGGTACCGACACTGCAGGGTTGGGATGAGGGCTTTCCTTACTCCTTACCCCCCCCTAATTCTCCATTAGCCTTGGTTGACCCAAACTAAGCCTAAACCCTAAACCCTAAGCCCTAAACTCTAAACCCAGAACCTAAACCCAAAGCCCTAAACCCTAAGTGACGATCTGGACAATTATCAACTGTTGGCTTTGCGGAGACTAAAATTCAGGTTACTGTCCTGACATTATATGGGGCCTCCCAGAAAGGCCCTATAAAGACCGCTGCCATTTTAGAGGAGGGTAAATGGGGTCCTGTGTTGTTTTAGGGCACTGTATATGCTTCAGAGATTTTGTGTTTTGTGGATTTGGGCTTAGGCATATATCCGGGTTCGAGAGAGTTCAGTTTACCTCCTTCACAAGTACTGGCACCTACGGTTGCAGGTTCAAGGTGCAGGGGTTCAATTTTCGGGGTGGGCTCCCTGGATTTCAACCGTAAATCGGGTTACTTTACCACAAAATGGAAGAAGTTTTTGGGAAAGCAGCAGTGGGTCAATTCGGGCACTGCCAAAATGGAAATCGGAAGCGATTTCGTAAAATCCTGTATATACTTGAGCATATGACAGACAGACGAGACTCACAAAAGGGATCATAGGACAACCCGATGTCTTGAGGCTGTCAGAGGCCCCCTAAACCCTAAACCCCAAACCTAAACTCTAAAGGGGTAGGGTCCAGAAGTGCAGAGGCGAGGGTTTAAGTGTTTCAGTTGAGAGATGAAGATTCATTGATCAGACTGCATTGCTTTTGCCACACTACGCCCCACTTGAAATGCCTGAGTAGAATTTTACTCGAGGATACTATGGCTCATCCTTCTGGGTATAGTATATTTTGTATAAATATAATCTTACTGGATTCGATCACCAAAAAACCGCTACTCACCTGTTGAAATGCTAGGCCGGTCTGATGGGAGGTATTGAGGCTGAACGGCTGGTCTCGCGCAGCAGCCGCTATACTTCTCATGGATCCCACATGTGTGATGCTGAGTACGTCCCGTCGCTATGCTGATTCGCGTGCTGAAGTCCTCCGAAGACCGTTTCTTTACGTTTCTTTAGGGCTCTACCGAAACCCCAAAGTAGGTAAAATCATAGCCCAAACCCTTAAACATAGTCAAGCATGCTATTATTCTACATACTTTTTGGGGTTCAGGTAGAAGCAAGAGCATTTGTGCAAGACGTTGAGGTCTGTACTTGAGGAGCTTCGCGAGGCACTCGTGGAAGCACATGGGGGCCATTCCTGGGCCTGCAACTTCAACAGGAGACCCCACTCACCTTTAGAAACTACTCTAAACCCTGCATTCTATACAAAAAACATTAAAGCCCAAACTCTACATCTCAAAGCCCAAAACTCAACCCTAGAGCCCTAGACCCCTCCCCCAAACTCTACATCTCAAAGCTCAACCCTAGACCCTAAGCCAGACCCCTCCCCCAAATTGTCATGGAAGCCCAGAAGGAGCTGAAGAAAGATTGTTTTCAATTTTCGAGGGTTTAGGGTTTAGGGTTTAGGGGTCCCCCTAAAGTAGATGAAACATGGGGTTTTTCAAGGGATTTTATTTGATCTAAGTGTTATATACCCAAAATCATATTCTAGCTACTTAAGGGGGACTCGATGTGACTCCTTCTTCGTTTGGGGGCAGGGTACCTCGGAATCCCGTATATCTCCTGGCCTATGGGATCTAACCAGAAGTATCCCTAAACGCCAAACCTTCAACCGCATCAATCGCACGGAGAGTCTCGAAGAATCCGTCTGCAATGCCCTTGTAAGGAACAGGTCTGGGGCTCTTTGACAATTTTTGTGCTCAGCAACCTCCAGGCGTTTCAACTGAAGCGTCTTCTTGAAAAGGAATGGGTTTTGGTAGCCCCAGCCCCCAAATTAGGATCTTATGACTATCATATGATGGCTCTAGGGTCTTAATTTTGGGGTTTGGGGTTGCCAAAATACCCTTGCTGTTTTCGCAGAAAATGTACTTGATTACTTGGGTTACACCACCGCAAAGTCGCCCTTAGGCCTGCTTCAAAAATCCTAATGTTTAGCGTTGAGGGTTTAATCCTCACATCCTAAACCCTAAGCCTTGAATCCGAAACCCTATGCCCTAAACCTGCTTACATCCCAGATTCAAACCTTAAAGCCTAAAGCCTAAACCCTAAAGCCCAATCCATAAACCCTAAACCCCAATCCATAAACCCTAAAGTATCCCTTGGGTACTGCCCCCCCTCAGGTTATATAAAGCCCTTACCCCTAGACTGTTACTGGGTGGGGGCAGTACCCAAAGTATCCCAATTTTCTTGCCCTTAAACCCTCATCCCTAAATCCCTAAACCCCAAACCCTAAACCCTAAACTCCAATCCATAAACCCTAAAGTATCCCATTTTCTTGCCCTACTGTTGATACTAAAAATCCTGCATTACCTTAGTATACCATAGTATCATTATTCCCAAGGTTTAGGGTATTTAGGGTCATGCAGGATTTTTTAATATGCACCGTAGTTTGCAGCAGGCCTTCCTTCACGGGCTTCTTTCAGAGAAGGACTGGGAGGCCTGCTTAGGGTTTAGGGATTTGGGGTTTGGGGATTTGGGGTTTAGGGTTTAGCGTTTAAGGTATAGGGTTTAGGGATTTGGGGTTTAGGGTGTAGGGTGTAGGGTTTAGGGATTTGGGGTTTATGGTTTAGGGTTCAGGGTTCAGGGATTTGGGGTTTATAGTTTAGGGTTTTAGGGTTTAGGGATTTGGGGTTTATGGTCCAGGGTTTAGGGTTTAGGGAGTTGGAGGCTTAGAGTTTAGGGGCGTAGGAGTTTGGGAAGAGATGGTTTAAATATATAAACGCCATCACGTGCCCGCCTCGGCTGGGGGGGGCGGCCTTGAATAGAGAACAAGAGGTTCAGGGGGAGGGGAGGGGAGGGGAGAGGGGAGAGGGGGGGCAGGAGAGAGGGGGGGAGAGGAGAGGGGGAGAGGGGCGGGGGTGGGGAGTGGAGGGTTTTTTTGAAGGTTCTGGATAGCCTCGGCGAATTAGGGTTTGGGGGCTTGGGGTTTCGGGCTAGGGGTTCAGGAGCCCAGGGTTCAGGGGTTTAGGATTTCAGGGGTTTAGGGTTTAGAGCTCAGGGTTTAGGGCACAAGGTGTGCAAACACTATGTGATTGCAGTTCAGAAGTCACTTACCCAGTTATATATTACCCTAAACCCTACCCAAGTCGAAGCCCCTAAGTCTCCCAATATGGTTTGGATCACGCATATGTTAGGGTTTTAGGGTTCATGTAGTCCCCAACGATGTCTTCAATGGGGTTGTAGGCGTATAGATAGGTATGCATGGGAGCAATGCGGCGGTCCAAATTATGGCCTTTTTTTTTGTGTGCATCCTGAACATTACCCAGGGACCATATTTTTTCAACCCGCCATATATATATATGTATGTATATATCTATATACATATGTACATAAAGAGGGCTTGTGGTTTAGGATTTGTGTAAGGGAGAACGACATATCCCGAAACCCCAAATGTGGTTCAGGGCTTAGGGTTTAGCATTCTCAAGGCAATGGGGCTTCTAGGAACTTCAGGGACCCTCTTTTTGGAGGAGGAATCCATAGCAAGGGGTACAGTATGGTAGTTATATCAGGGACCCTTTCCTTAGTTGTCAGTATATAGGGATTATGTTGGGGCTTGCTGTAGCAATGGCCTTTTGTAGTTATTTCGGTAGAAAGCATGAGCTAACAGAGCATGAGCTCCTCAACACGCAGAGTTTGGGGTTCAGGGCTTCCCGAATCCTAAAACCCTACGGCTTAGATGCTCGCACTGAAACATGCCTGTGGTTTAGGGTTTTGGGCTTAGGGTAGTGGCGATGTGGTAGTCCAAAATGACCATTATCGAAACAAGCTTCCCATACATTTTCCCCTCATAGACCTATTACAGGAACACTAAATAACTTCCACAAAGGACCTCTAGGTCAATCCCACATACTTCCAAACAAAGACCTAATCCCTGTAAAGCATTATAAGCCAGTTTCCATATCATGTTCCATATGTTTTTTCCAGTTGATCCTCCATTGTCCTGGGATGAATATCCCTAAGCCCTATATATCCCCTACGTATATGATCCATGGAACGCCTTTCGAGGGACGGCGCAACCCGCCATCAAAACTTAGATTCCCCATGCACGGTCCTTGTTTCCAAGGCCGTCCGCAATTGATTAGGGGTTATAGTCCCCCTTAAGCAGACAGAATATGGGGTATATGGGCTTGGGGTCGAGCGCTTAGAGCCTAGGGCTCAGGGTTGAGGGCTTAGAGCCTAGGGCTGAGCGTCTATGTTGCCTTATCGCCTTTTAGATTCTGGCTGCCACGCAGTTTAGATTATATGCGTTTAGCGTTTAAGGTTCAGGGTTGAAGTCTAGGGTTCAGGGTTTAGTGTAAACAGTAAACCCCCCAAACCTCAAAGTGCTTTGGCCCTAAACCCTAAACCCTAATCCCTAAACCCTAAACCCCCAGGTAGACATCGTTTTTGACCTGGTGTCCGTGGACGTGGAAGCAAGTCAAGTGGACTCAACTGTGGCCGAGGCTGAAAAGCACTTTGAGCAGTGGGTTTAGGGATTTGGGTTCAGGGTTTTGGAGTTTTGGGGTTTAGGGTTTAGGGTTTAGGGGTATATAGGATGTCGAGTGTTTAGGGTTTGGGGTTTCGCGTGTCTGGTTTAGGGTTTAGGGCTTGCATTTTCGGTTCGTTGAAGGGCTTTGTGCGGGGATACTTGGCACATAAGTAAGATTAGAAACAGTGTTTCCTCTTCGTGGTGGACACTGGAAATCCCTCGGGGGGCGAATACAGAGTCTAGGGTTCAGGGTTTGAGATTTAGACAAGTGCTAGTGTTTTCGCTGCCTTTGGTGCTCTGACTGTCAACCGGCTGCAAAGTGAAGGGAGCATAGACCCCGAGTTCCGCCCAAATTAGAGTTTAGTGTTTAGGGTTTGGGGTTTAGGATTTTGATTCGGGGTTTAGGGTTTAGAATTTGGGTTTAGGATTTAGGTATTAAGGCCTGTATGATTTTATTCATGATTCAGATGCTTCTCTTGCACAGGCAGGCCTCGGACCTACCATACGGCGTCCTAAAACGTTTAGGGTTTAGGATTTAGGGTTTAAGGTTCAGGGTTGCGGGTCAGGTTTTAGGATTTAGGGTTTAGAGCTCAGGGTTCAGGGCCACTATTCTGCTATACAACTTGGAAGAACCTCCCATGAATACACCCCAAACCTTAAACTTGAAACCGAAACCATGACGCTGAAAAATTAAGCACCAACCCTGAGAATAATATAAAGACCCCCAAACCTTTTGGACCAGGCCAAGTGCTGGCCGGTTCGAGTCGACCTTACGGCAGTGGCTGCACTCAGCCAGCCTCAAATGCGCTTTTTGGATTTGGGGTTCAGGGTCTAGAGCTTAGGGTCTAAAATCCTGATGCCGGGGTTTGTGCAATGGTTTAGGGTTTATATTGGGTTTATATTAGGGTTATATAGCGTTTATATAGAGATAATGGAAAAGAAAATGGAAACTATTGTTTAGGGTTTAGGGTTTAGAGTTTACGATTTAGGGGTTAATGTTTAGGGTTTAGGTTCTGGGTCTGTATAGTAAGGATTCTAGTATTTTGGGGCTGAGGATTACCGTGTTAGGGGCTAGGTAAAAAGGAGTTTGGGGTCTCAATTGGGGTGCCCCTAGTTATGGAAGAGGCATGACGCGAAGCTAGATGGGAAGCAGTTTCGTACCTGCGCGGTCCACATTGCAGTAGCGGCTGCGTGGTGAAATTTGAGATGATGTTTGATTTTCGGGCACATGGTCGCCGTCAACATTTGAACCCTAAATCCTGAGCGCTTTTGAGGGCCTAAGGTAAACCTTAGAAGGACACCCCACCCTGTAATAGTGGTATAGTAGGAATATGAGAGGACCCTATAAACCCTAAACCCTTATGGTCAGCTTATGGTCACTATTACTAGGTTGCGGGGTCCTCCTGTCAAACCTTTAGGGTTTAGGGTTTAGGTTTAGGCTTGTAAGCATAAGGTGCCGACGGCCAGGGCAGGACTCCACTGGCCCGTTGCTGGGAGCTGAGTGTAGGGTTAGGGTTTGGGGTTTAGGGTTTAAGGTCTCCGAGTGTAGGGTAGCGTCTGGATAAGCAATTTGAAGGAGCTGTGGGGGTGATGTAGCGGAATGTATGAGGACATTTTGGATTCAGGGGTTCCAAAAAAATGAGGGGTATTATCCCAATAATGGATAATCAAATGAAGGACAATGGAACATGAAAAAGAAGCTGGGCTTATCGAGGGCTTCTGGGATTTACAGATTACGGTTTGTTGGGTTTAGGTTTCAGGATAAGCTTACGTAAAGCCATCACGGCAAGGAACCAGCTTGCCGCGTAAAATTTTGTTAAGGGATTCAGGAGTAAGTCAGGAGTTGGGATTTATACAGCTTAAGTGGTTTTCAGGGCTTAAGCAGTCCGTGCCATGATGCAGAACTACTACTGATGATTATGATTGCTCATGATACTCCACTGTGGCCTGTGCATTCCGGTAAGCGTCAAGGACATCCGCCGAACCCTAAACCCTGAACCCTACACCCTAAACCCTAGACATCCGCCCAGTATTCTTGCTTTGATATTGGCAATGCTTATCATCGCTGCTGGTCAACCTTCCTAGCGATAACCCTCCTGCCTCATCAAGGGAAGCACGTGCTTTTCCTTCAAGGTGCGTCTATACGTCTAGACGACTAGCGATCCCAGCCTCCGAACCCTAAACTGCCACAGCCGCCTAAAGTAAACCCTAAACCCTAGACCTTAGCTTGCAAGACCCGAAGCCCTTCAACACCCTCAACACCACTCAACCTTGCATACGCCAAACTGTCCACATCACTTGAGCCATCGTCTGAACTCCGTCAAGGTGATTATACATATATGTATATATATACACATACATAGGGAGTATTATAGGGGTTATTAAGGGGGATGCTAGGAGTTTAGACTATAGCGCACTTGCACCCCCTAAACCCTAAACCCTTCACATTGACTGCTATGTCAAAGCTCTTTGGCTAAATGCAGCCATCCCCTTCCACGATGAGGTTTTAGGGATGTTATGCCAATAACAGACTAGGGTTAAGGAATTAGGGCAATAGTTTCCCAACAATGGAGCATCAGATGGAAAAGAACATGGAACATGAAACGCAAAGAACATAGGGTCATACGGATGGATTACACGAGGATTGGTTTCCCCGCTAACATCCTTAAGCCTAGACTACGTACGTTTCTAATTCTGGCTTAGGCCAGTGTATATGTTAGTTTCCCAAAATAGGGGGACCCCAATATAGACCCAAATATACTATAGTCCTTATTATTGGGACCCCCAAAAGGGTATCCCTAATTTTGGGAAACCCCCATATAGGGTTCCTCAGCAATTTTCGCGCGTGTATATATGGGTTGTCCGCGCAAGAAGATTGCGGGGCCTACTTCATACAGCCCTCACCTCCCCAAACCTGAACACTACACGGTTTGGGGTTGGCCTGGAGGGTCGCGAGGCTTAGACAATATGTGAACCATAGGAATACGTTCTGTTATTACGTGGATTATACAGGTCGCAAGTATACTCACTAAGTCCCCATGACCCTCCAAGCAGGTTCATTCGGACTTCCTGCTTACATGTGACTTGAGGTATAACCCTACTTCTCATGGAGCTAGTTCATGTCAGTCCAACTAGGGGACTCTGACTGTAAGGTCACAAGCCCAGTGATAAGAAGTTACCAGGTCCACTGGAACTTCCGAGAAGGGAACCCTAAGCCCTGAACGGCGTACCCTAGCCCTCTTCTGGGTTGCTGTTAAGGAACTGAAATTAAGTTACTTATTAGGGTAACCATATTAATTACTACATGTACCAATTATGGTAACTTTATGTATTTAACCCTAAACCCTAAACCCTAAACCCTAAACCCAAACCCTAAACCCTATAAGTTAACAGCAACCCAGTATTCTCTCTGCCTGGATGGCAAGGCTTGCCCCGCGGAAGATCGTTTGCCAAAGCCTTTGGATGCGGCCGTGGGAAGTCAGGCGGAAGGGTATCTCTAGGCTTGATATTGGGGTTTAAGGTTTAGGTGCGGCCCTTAGACGGGTCATATGGGTCTTAAACGGGGTTGGATGAATTTTGTATCACGCGGAGCCAAGATCAGCTACTCCAGCTTCTCACGCGTTCCTGTATGGCAGCTTGCAAGACATGTTCCATACAAACTCCAAATCCTAAACCCCGAATGCAAAACGCAAAACCCTAAGCCCCCAACCCCAAACCCTAAAACTTAGACCCCAAACCCTATACGCCGGCGCGCAAGAAACCCTATACCCCAAACTCTAAATCCTTAACCCCAAGCCCTGAACGCTAAATTTTCATAGCCACTCAGGTGTTGAGGTTTCAAGTCCAGGTTCTTTGACTATCAGCAGACGAAAACTTGGGCACTGCTTTAACCCACATCCAAGATTCCAAGCAACCGCTTTCGGTTTGTTGGTTTAGGGTAATCCCTAAACCACTACCTGAAACCCCCAAAGGTATATGGAATAGTGGTCTTTTGGGCAATTTCAGGGGCTTCGGGCTATTATTTAGCTTGCTTTTGCCGTCCAGGTACAACCAAGGGCCCTAAATGCTAAGCACCCTGGGACCCGGGTTTAGGGTTGAGGGCTTGGGGTCTAGGATTTAGGCTTCAGGTACCGCAAAACAAAACCCTAAACCCTAAGCCCTAAACCTCACCCAAGCCCTAAACCCTAAGCCCTAAGCACTAAACTCTACTATTTCGAGCCGTCCTGCAGGTAGTCGTGCTTGGCGACCAAGGGCTTTCTGCGGCAGGGACAGGAACAGGCTCGGAACGTCATTGGGAGGAGGTTTCGGGTTTAGGGTTTAGAGCTTAGAGTCATAGGGAGTAGGTTTGGCTTGTTTGTTGCTCTTTTTAGGGCAGTTGCGGCCATGAGTTTTGAAGCACTTTGTTGCTAAAAGGTTTGCTTTTTGGAATGGCTTTGTACATGGGATTTTCTTTCGCAACCCTAAACCCTAAACCCTAAACCCCTAAACCCTAAACCTTAAACCCCTAAACCCTAAACCCTATAAACCTTAAACCCCTAAACCCTAAACCCCTAAACCCTAAACCCTAAAGCTAGGACTTATGGGCCAAGGCTTCGACTAATGGAAAACATCCTTGGACTCATGGGGCAAGGCTTGGACTTAGGGGG
>CAJNIZ010004027.1:11663-22324 GCA_905231905.1 Symbiodinium pilosum
CCTAAACCCTAAACCCTATAAACCTTAAACCCCTAAACCCTAAACCCTAAACCTTAAACCCCTAAACCCTAAACCCTAAGCCTTAAACCCCTAAACCCTAAACCCTAAACCCCTAAAGCTTAAACCCCTAAACCCTAAACCCTAAACCCTTGTTGGGAATATGGTAGGGATCTCGTGGGCCCGGCCATGAGGTCGCAGACATAATCGAAAGGAGTCGACACCCAAGCGGTTTAGGGTTTAGGGTTTAGGGTTTAGAGTTTAGAGTTTAGGGTTTAGGGTTTAGGGTTGTTGGAGACCTGCTCGCACATTTAGCATGCATTGAGGGGAAATACTGGACCCCAAAAGTATTCAGGATGATAGCCCTTTGGGCTACTTTGAGGGTTTCTTGGCCGTTGTTCTACCTACTTTTGGGGCCCCCGTGCTGCCTCTTGCGACATATGCAGGGTTGATGGGCCAGGTCGCATCGAGTATCTCTACCAAACCCTCATGTTCCACCTCAGGGGCGAAAGGCAAACCACGTATAAACGAAAAAACCAACAAGGATTAAGACCTCCTCTCTCCACTCTCTAAATCTTAAACCGTAAACCCTGAACCCTTAACCCAAGGCTACACCTCCCTCCAAAAAGGCAAGAAATCATTCAAACAGCGATGAATATCATGTCCTATTTTAAGGGTTCAGGGTTTAGGGTTTATAGTGCCTCGGGGACCCCTTTTGGGATTCCATGCGGGTCCTTGGGAATATTTGCTGCAAACCCTTGCCCCATTCGCGCCCTGTACAATTCTCGAAAAAATAGGTTTTCTAACAATTCACCTCTGGGGCTTTTTCCTTCTAGTTCTATTCAGGGTTGGGTAACGCAGACCCGTGATTAATGTATGCCCTCCCCTTCATAGGATTCTACTAGGGACGCTAATGTTAAGGCCCTTAAAAGGAGGTGTCTATGAATCACGGGTCTACGTTCAGATTAATTCATGGTGAACCTTTGGGGGCCACCTTTTTGGATGCCGAATGTCAATGGAGGCCTCGGAGGCCACTTTGTTTTCCGCTTTGCGGGCGAGAGGCCCTGGCTCCTCAGCTATGTTTATGCGGCTTAAGGTTTAGGGTTTAGGAAGCTACGTTAGGAGGTTTTTGTGGTTCACAAGGGATCCCCAGCTATGTTTATGCGGTTTAAGCTGTAGGGTTTTAAGGTTTAGGGTTTAGGAAGCTGTATTAAAAGGTTTTGTGGTTTGCAAGGGATCCTCAGTTATGTTTATACGGTTTAAGTTTAGGGTTTAGTGTTTAGGGCTATGTTAGGAGGTTTTTGTGGTTTAGAATGGATCCTAAACCCTTTAGTCTTCATTCCATACTCACAGCCAGCAACAATCATTCTATGAGCCATAGTCTAAACTCCGTAATGGGGGGTTATATAGGGATTAACTATTATAGGGTTATTAAGGGGGATACTAGGAGTATAGACTATGGCTCATATATTTCCCTAGAAGCCCGAATTTCCGTTTCGTTCTCCATGTGCTTCTCCATTCCCTACTACCACTAGGCCCTCAAGGGGGGCTTCCATTATCTTTTCCAGCACCCGGATATCACCCCTATATCCCTCCAATATACGCACATGTCCTCGTATATCCCAGTAAGCTAAGAACCCTAAACCCTCATCCCTGAACCTGAAGCCCATCCCCCAACCCTAGACCCTGAACCCCCTACTTCACATCCGATGTCCCGGTACATCCCAGTAAGTTACAAGCAGCAAGTCTAGAGTCAAGGATGGGTTAATATCCCTCATGCCCTTATACATAGTCCCCCTTAAGTAGATAGAACATGGGGACGGGGATCTTATTATAGTATACTCAAAGCCATATTCTATCTACTTAAGGGGGACAATACTCCTATCTATCCCCATATATCCCTTATGTATCCCTAGTGTAACCCTTTATCGTCCTTTATGAACCATCTCAGTAAAAGAAGCCCTATAAGGCCTAAACCTTAATGTCCTACATGAAGAGCCAAGGACAGGTTTCCAGCGCTCGCTTTGGAGCGCCACCCTCGAGGTGTCCCAGAATCCATGGGTTTTCTGGCGGGGTTAGGAAGAAGGGTTTGTAGGTCAGGATGTATAGGTTTGTTTGGGAGGGGGGTTGTAGGAGTTGTAGGGTTTTGGGAAAGGGACGTAGGGATTAGAGTGTAGTAGTTAGAGTGCAGAATTTTGGACCTGGCCTAAACTCCTTGAAGGGAGTGTACATATACATATATATAGGGGATTATATAGGAAGTATTACAGGGGTTATTAAGGGGGATGCTAGGAGTTTAGAGTATATTCAAGTGATGTCTCATCCGCACGTAGATGCTTGGAGATGGTCTTCCCAAAAATCCGAAGTCCCTAAACTTGCTGGTTCTTAGTAGGGAATAAGGGAAGATATAGGGGTTATAGAGGGATTCCGTTCCCTCATTCTATACAAAGAACCAGTAAGTAAAGCGCTGGGAAAACCTTGGAAATCTGCTAGGAGCTTTTCAAAAGAATCCTTGAAATCTTGCTTAGGAGACAAGCCCGATTTCCCTTCTGAGTCCCGAATATCCCTACAGTCGAAGCCCCTAAACCCTAAAGCCTAAACCCTTTACTGAGAACAAAATCCTAAAGCTGAAGCTCTAAACCCTAAACCCCATGAATATGACCCTAACTCCTCAAGTCTACAACCCCCGACCCTAAACTCCCAAAAGTAGGCTAAATACTAGCCCAAAACCCTTAGAATTAGCCATTCTACATATTTTTGGGGTGTTCAGGTACTTTGACACTAAACCCTAAACCCTAACTCCAAAGCAGGTTCCCCCGCGGTTGCACCGCTTCGTGCGGCTTTTTCTGCGGGCATCGTTTCGTTTCGAATCGGGCCCACTGCAGGTGCCTCCCTTCCCCAAGCCACAGGTTTGGGCTTCAGGGTTTAGGGGCTAAGGGTGTTTGGGCTTCAGAGTTTAGGGGCTAAGTGTGTTGGGGTTTAGGGTTTTGGAGGCTAAGTGCGTTGGGGTGTAGGGAGTGTAGGGTTTAGGAGGCTAAGGGTGTTGGGGTTTAGGCCTTAGGAGGCTAAGTGTGTTGGGGTGTAGGGTTTAGGAGGCTACGGGCGTTGGGGTTTAGGGTTTAGGGGGCTGAGCGTGTTGGGGTTTAGGGTGTAGGGTTCAGGGGACTTAGCATTTAGGGTTTAGGTGGCTTAGGGTTTAGGACCACAGTTTGGGATACAGGTGTTTCATCAGGAAGTGCAGGCTTGTTACGCGAAATGGAATAGCAACAGCGGAGTGTGGACTGGAGGAAAGGCAACTGACAGTAATTGACATGAAGCCTATGATTATTATACAAGGGGTCATACGGGTTCTGCAGCCGTAGAAGCGTACATAATTACGGGTATCATTGTCCTAGATTCCTCGTATGTTCATAGTATATGGTACCCAGATAGACCTCAACATGTGAAGTTTGAGCCAGGTAATACGGCCAGCGTCCGCTGCTGTAAGGGAATTTGAATTAAGTTACGATAATATGGGTTATATATTATATAGGTTTAGGGTATATAGGGTTTAGGGGTTAGGGTTTAAGTTACTATAATGAGGAAACTGTGTGTGAAAGGCTGCGTCAGAGCAGCACTCACTGCAGCGGATGTCAACTTCGGCTTTGAGTGTCGGAAGCGCAAAGTGCTTTCGCCGCGGGTCTAGGCTCCAACAAACTGCCCTGCAAGCGAGCTGGCAATGTGGCTATGGTCGGCCAGCTTGGCTTTCGCAATCAGCTGATGATGATGCACGATTGCACGCGGCACCAAGGCTGTCTGAGCCTCACACGCATGAGCGAAGCGGCTCTAGCAGGTGATCTGATGAAGGTAGCGACGAGCTCACCAGAAAGTGTGTCGAACTTTACAACCTCTTGACAGGGGAGCCGCAAGGGTTGTGGGTTTAGGGTTCGGGCCGTTGGGGTTTAGGGTTTGGGAGAGCGCGGGTCTGTTGCAGGAGATATTGTTAATCCTTGAGGTCCCTACAGTATATGGTTTAGGGGGTAGGGATTAGGGCTTCGGGTTCATATGTAGCTTTAGAGAGATGAAGGGTTGATGGTTCAGGGTCTAGGAGGTGTTAGAGCCTGCGGAAGTTCTAGGACTTTCAGAGGATGTTTGCCGGATGTCCTGGGGCTCTACAGGGAGTTCTAGGACTCTCAGGATTTAGAGGGATTGCATAAGAAGAGCCAACCTATCGTTCTGTGCCTGGAATAGAGCCACAGTGATGAGGACGGTGATGACGGTTAATGGGGTGGCTGGCGGTGGCGGAGGCAACGGTGCTGCTGCTGCGGCAGCGGCACTCGGGGTGGTGGGAAGTCTGCGAGGACGATGAGGAGAAGTAGAGTCTTTCTAGAGGGGAGTTTGGAGTTCAAAGCTTAAGGTGTATAGGCTGTATAGGGCTGCAGGGCTTCTGGCCAGAAACCCCTCAGCCCCGTACTATCAAATGTTCCCAATACATTATAGCATTCCACAATGGGAATCAAATTAGCCCTTAATAGAGGTCCTAAGTACCACGTAGACGAGCACCTGCAACTCAACACGATGCCGCCCTCTCAAACCTCTTTGCGCCTGGGGTTCTGGAATCTCCGCCTCAAAAACACCACGCCATCCCCCCAAACCCGTCTATGAACATAGTTCCATTAAATTATATATATGAGGGAGCATATTTGAGTTTAGGGGGGTGGGGGTTCTAATGGATTGTAGGGGGAGGTGAGTATCTGGGCTTGGGGGTTTAGGACTTTATCCCAGAATGGCAATTTAGGGGATGAAGTGCCACCAGCAACAGCTCTTTGGAGTGTGACATGTTTGCCTGTTTGCCTCCTCGTGTTGCTCTCTGCAAAAGGACATTTCTGGGGGTTTGGGGCAGCTTAGGGTTTCAGATTTTATCTTGAAATCACTTTCGTACTTCTTTTACCAGAATGTTTTGCAACGCGGCGGGCATTTATAGGAGCATGTTCGCGACGCTGGCTCGTAGCGTTGGAGGGGAAGACCTCACGTACTCCTTGCAGTTTGAAGGCTGCAGTCAGCTATCACTTTCCTAGCCCTTGTTTAAGACAACGATTCTTCGCCTATGTTGGAGCTAGCTATGATGCTTAGGTTTTCGAGTCATTTTACAAGGCAGTCCCTCAGCTGATACCAAGAAACTTGAATGCTTGTTTCGTGCCAGGATTTTTCAAATGCCGTCATTCCTCCGTAAAGGGGTGTTGGGCGGTTTAGGGTTTAGGGTTGGGGCTAGTTGGATTTTTTTTTCGACGGGTTTGCCTCGCTTTATCCGCCATGCAGCAGATGCGGCACCAGGCAAGGGACTCACGGTCTGGGGTTTAGAGCTTACGGTTTGGGGTAGGGTAATAATTGGAGAGTCGCATGGAACGCAACTGGAAAATGAAATAGAAACTGCTATGTAGGGCTTGTCGTGTTTAAGGATTAACCTCCCTGTCGAGCAGTTTGGGGATCCTATAGTCCGTACGGTTGTATCCTGCTATTGCTTATTATGGTGTTTCAACTTGAGGAATATGATCCTACATATAACTCAACCACTAAAAAGCACTACCCAGTTTGGGGGGGCTTCATTGGGTTGCTGTTAAGGAATTACCATAGCGGGTCTATATAAACCAGCATAGTAACGTAAATTAAGTTCCTTAACAGCAACGTAACCGGGTAAGGGAGGCTGCATGGTTGCAGGTTTAGCATCTTGCATTTCGAGGGGGCGCATGAATGATATAGACAAGGCTGGGGTACAGTAAGCCTAGGGTTTAGGATTTAGGGTTCTAAACCTTCAAGGGGGTCTGAGGGGGCTGTCTAATTCGTAGTCGCGTGTCTGCTAAAGTGAATTCGTGTTGGGCCTTGCGAGTTTGAGACTTTCTCAGAATTACTGGTGCCCATTTTTTTGAAGTGCTTATTAGGGACTGTCGTAGCAAATGGTGGGGCGTCGCCATTCACAGCAAGAGGCTGTCCGAAGCATGTAACGCTGAATAATGTGGTGCTGAAGCACCCGTACAGATGTTTCTTCATGCTACTGGTGCTTCAGTGAGAATGGGGGAGTGGATCCCTATAGTAATCCCTGCTTATATTCATAAAATGGTACCTAAAGAACAAATAACTGATGTGTCATGTAGTCTTGGAACAGCTGGGAGCTTCTGGTGGCCTATATATTGCGGGCAACAGTAGCAGTCTGTAGGAGGGGTTTTATATTAAGGGGTATATATATATATATGTATACATAGATTCATATCGAAGTTATTATCCAGCTGTGGGGGCAGTACCCAAGGTTAATAGCAGACACAAGTCACTAGTTTTCAGGAGCAGTCCTCTGAGTGGCGAGGAGGAAGTCCCGATCAAAGGCATTAGACAGTCGTGGGCTTTCTCCGCGACTCTACGGATAAATCAGGGTTACAAAGGGATGCGGGCGGTGGGTCTCTGTTAAGCATTCGGTTCTTTCGACAATTTCTCTTGTAATTCTGATAAAAGCATGAAGTTTGAGAAGCACCCTGGAAATTCCTGCAGGCTGGGTCACGATTGCCTTCAACCCCGATCCGGAATTCCCTACGCCAGAAAGTCAATGGTTCCCTACTCCTTCACCCTCAAGGTCGAATATGCGTTTTCATTTCAGCCGGCGGAGCCTCTACAGCTTAGTGGTCCCCCATAACTTTGCGGAGCCCTTGACTACACGTTGCTATGGGCTCGCTGTGAACTCTGCCCTGGGGGTGACGAGGGACACGCTTGCAGCATGTGGATCGTCTCGAGAGTTTAACGCTCTACACAACCGCTATAAAGCTTCCATCTGCCTGCGGTGCTACCTCCCCTCCAGGCCCCAGGATTTCTCAGCAATGATGGAGTTGCAAGACACATGCGGGTGGTTGTCGACTGTAGCTCATATTGTAGTTTACATAACTTGAACAGGCATCGGAGGCCGAGATCGAGGCAGTAAAGCTCGGGGCCCTGCACTCCAGACCAAGGTCCTAGCTAAGTCCTGCAAGAATTCCTCGCAAACGGTCCGCATGAGCTTTAGTCAGAACTCTTTAAAGGGGGTTATATGTTGGATTATATAGGGGGGCATTATTATAGGGGCTATTCTGGGGGATACTAGGAGTTCAGACTATAGCTCACATGTACCTGAGGCGACAAGATGTTGATGTCAACCCCTAAACCCTAAACTCTAAACAGGGACGACTTCTACTTCTACCTCTGGGCTTTTGTGAACGCTCGGGCAGCCATATTCTCATCCGTCTTTCTGCATGGCCTCAAACCCTAGGCCTTACATTTTTAAAACCTACACCGAAAATCTTGAACCCCAAGCCCTCACCCTAAACCAAGGCAGGTTATGTAGGGGATTATATAGGGGAGTGATTATGGGGTTTATTGAGGGGGATACTAGGAATTTAGATTAAATCCTGACCCTAAACCCTAAACCCCTAAACCCTAAGCCCTAAACCCTCAACCCTCAAATCCTCAACCCTTACCTCTTGTGGCCAGCGCAGGCCTCGACCTCCCGAGCGCGCCGGCGGTTCGGCAGCTTGAGCTTGCGCGCTGCGTGCGGGGCATGCCCGGCCGGTTTAGGGTTTAGGGCTTAGGGTTTTTCATGGGAAGGATCATAACTATAGTAGGAATAGTACTACGTCATAATTGTAATCGCGGTATTAAACGTCTCAATAGTGTTAGTAATGTGTAATAAGGAGAAATATGAGTAACAATAGTAATCATAGTACTAATAGTAGGAATGGCAATAATAGTAGTACCAGTAATAAGAATAGTACCCCCTAAACCAAAACCCTATGCCAAACCTTTAGCACCTACCCCGAAACTAAGAATAGTGTGGAATCGGGAGCCGTGTCCGTGAAAATGAGGGTGGAGAGTCCTGCTGGGTACTACTGTCATAGGTTTGCCTGTTTGCCACAGCTCCCTGCTACCAAATTGACGTGGAGCCTTTTGCCCTGCCTCAGGTCCAACTACTCCACAATCATGCCAGAATCACCATGTATTTGCCTAAACCCTGTTTTGTAAGCTGCTCGTTCTGCACTTGGGAAAAATGGAACGCGCCCCAGATCTTGATTTTCACTTCAGTGATCCATAAACGACCATTTGATAAACCCTGAACCTAAACCCTAAGCCCAATGCGCCAAACACCCAAAGCCCCAGACCCTCGACGGCCCAACCCTCCAAACCCTGAGCCGATAATGTAGAAGCTCGGATGATGATCAATACTAGTCCAATTACTTCATATCAATCTTCGTCCCTTGCGATATATATATATATGTCAAGCTATCAGTCCCTGATTACATACAGATATGTCAATATTAGTCCCTCATTATGTGTATATATATGCACAGATATTCGTCCTTTACTATGGCTCTAGTATACTAGTACAATGTTCTCCAAACCTTATTCCAATTGAACAGGCCCTGCATGAGACTTCCCTGAACTATACCCCTTTCATCCTCATTTAGCGAACCTGACGTTACCTAAACTCTAAACCCCACACCCTAAACCCCAAACCCTAAACCCCAAACCCTAAACCCCTAAACCCCTAAACCCCTAAACCCTCAACCCTAAACCCTAAACCCTAAACCCTACACCCCAAACCCATCCTAGCCAATGTCAGGTCCTCGCTGTGCTTGCTGCTGCTCCGCTCTTCGTGCAGCCTCCATCAGACGGAGCCCGTTGGTTTAGGGTTCAGGGTTCAGGGTTTAGGGTTTAGGATTTAGGGTTTAGGGTTCAGGTTTAGGGCTTGGGGCTAAGGGTTTATAGTTCCCGTTAAGTAGATAGAATATGGCTCTGGATATGTTATAATAAGATGCCCATATACCCCATATTCTATCTACTTAAGGGGGACTATATAGGGCATGCGGCTAAGTGCTTAGAGTCTAGAGTGTAGGGTTTGGGCAGAACTTGGAGGATCAGGGACCTTGGAAGTGAATCAAGACTGCGCGCCTAAAAAGCCGGGATAGCTGGGGTTGTTCGTGGCTTGCTTAATTTGTGGGTGTATTTGCTAAGTCCCCCGCGACCATTCAAGATGGGAGCTTCAAGGCATAGAGTTTCGGTTAAGTGTTTAGCGTTGAAGATTTACACCCTAAACCCTAAAACAATTTAGGGTGTTTAGAGTTTAGGGTTTAGGGTGTTCAGGGTTTAGGGTGTCTCGGGTGAAAGGTTCAGGTTTGGGGTTCGGGAAAAGTTGTTGGGTTTCGGGCTCTCAGGTTCAAGTTCAGGGTTCACAGGTTAAGGCTCTCCCGAATCTAATCTCTTCCCTCCCAAAGTAAACTCCTTCCCCGCTCACAACAAGCCCTCCGTATGTAGTACCAGTATACATACGCACATATATATATATATACATATATATATATATACATAGCAATCAGGGCCAGATGACTTTCATAACATGATCCTGATATTTCGGGGTGGGGTCATCAAAATAGCCGTATTGCTCGCGACGCTCTCTATACAACCCCAGCTTCCATGTCATTGCGCTGCTCTGTTCCATTTGATTCTCAATCTATTGGGTTGCTGCGAATGGGTCTTCGGGAGGAAGTTTGACGCATGGGTTTGCTGCAAAGTACACTCCCTCAGCAGAAAATCCATCTCCGACTTGCGGCTGTAGGGCCTAGCATTCAGGTATGTTTTTAGAGACTGGTCGTGTAAGGTTTCCCAGGGATTTTGCAGGGATACATTTTCACTTCGCGGCTCCGTCAGCGTAGAGATATCTAACCAAGCAGTTTTATCAGAGCCCCACCCGAGACCTAAACCCTGAACCCTACACCGTGAACCTACAACCTAAACCCTGAACCCTGAACCCTAACCCGCTACATGGGGGCCCCCTAGTAGCCCCATGATTATTTGAGCCTACCTGCCTGGTAACTAACTACCTGGACCTTTTCTTAATGTACGTGGAGGGTTAGGGGGCGTAAGAGGTAAAGTAGGTAGAAAGAACAAACAGGATAACCGGGGGCTATAGTGTGACTTTTAGGGACTGTAAGTAACTTGGAGGGTCAGAGGACGTAGTAAGCAGGTAATGAAAAACTTGGGTTATAGTGTGGCCTACAGAAACCTAGAAGTACACGTGCTTAGTTCCCCTGACCCTCCAAGTATTGGTTTGCACCTTAGGCGTGTTTTGTATGTTTTCAAATTTGCAGTACAGGTTTAGAGCAGAGGGCTTTTGTGATCTAGGGTGTGTGTGCTGCAGGTCGTTTCAAAAAGTTGTGGGTTGCGCCATGTTATTTTCATGTTAATTCTATCTAGACACTTCAGAGGGCCTTCACCACAAGGCCACTGGCAATTGTGGGGATTACCAGCAAGAATCCTTTGCGGCATATTATAGCCCTCTCGCAGGAGGACCTTTGAACAATTTGCTCGCCTGTAGGCTCTTGCTCCTAGGGATCATATGAGCTACTAGGGGAGTTATATAAGGGATTATATAGGGGACTACTATAGGAGTTATTATGGGGGATACTAGGAGTTTAGACAGTGGCTCATACGAAGATAGCTGGAGGGATCCACTGCCAGCAGTAAGTTGCCGGCATGTCAGGAGAGTAGTGTTTTATTTGGGGATACTATGGTACCCAATATAGAGTAAGAATATATCCTCATTTTGGGGTATAGTATTTTACATAGGGAAAGTTATCTTACGAGGTTCAACCACCAAAAAAAGCACGACTCAG